>NMUG010012826.1:0-10262 GCA_002855965.1 Monotropa hypopitys
CCTGAAATTACCTAAAACTAGAACAAGCATAATTATATCCAATATTTAAAAGTTATGTACACAAAATGGATCAAAAGAGAGGTCGGATTAGCCTAAAGAACTACAAAATCGTAGGCTAATCAATTACCAAAAGAATTGGAAGAAAAGAAGGCTCAAGGGTTGTGTTTATAATGCAATGAGAAATACATCAAAGGGCATCAATGTAAGAAGAAACAGTTGTATGCCATGGATGGGGATCAAGAAAATATAGAACAAGAACAACCAGAAGGGGAAGAAGAAGAGGAGGTTTCAGAACAAGAAGGGGAATTGTAAATTTCCATTAATGCTCTAACTGGTTCAGTTTCTTACAGAACTATGAGGGTCCAAGGTAATGTCAAGAAAAAGCTGATCATCATCCTGATTGATTCTGGAAGCACGCACAATTTTCTCAACCAAGAAGTAGTCAAAAGGGTTGTAATATCAACCACGGAGACAGATTCCTTACCTATCTCAGTGGCTGATGGTACCAAAATGATGAGTACAGCTGTTTGCAAGGGATTTGAATGGCAAATGCAGGGAGCAAATTTTAAAGCTGACATGAGGGTGCTGCAACTCAAAGGCTGTGACATGGTTTTGGGCATACAATGGCTAGCAACTTTAGGTCCTGTTAAGTGGGACTTCAAAAATCTCAGCATGGTTTTCACTCTCAATGGAAGAAGGCATATTCTGAGGGGTGGAAAAAATGAAGGACTGAAAATGGTGGGTACCAAAAATATGCAGAAATTACTTAACAAAAAATCACAAGGGGTGGTGGCACGGGTTTATACATTACAAGTGGAAGACCAATCTGATGAAGGGCCTTTAAACACTGAAGTAGAGGCCTTGTTGATCAGATTTGAAGATGTATTCCAGGAACCTAAGGGATTACCTCCTTCAAGAACACAGGACCACCACATTCCATTAAAACTTGGAGAGGAACCTCCTAACTCAAGACCTTACAGGTATCCATATTTCCAAAAAACTGAGATAGAAAAACAGGTTAAAGAAATGCTACATTCTGGGGTTATTCGAGCTAGTGTCAGTCCTTATTCATCTCGTGTGTTATTGGTTAAAAAAAGGGATGGAACATGGAGAATGTGTGTTGATTATAGAGCATTGAACAAAATTACTGTGAAGGATAAATTCCCCATACCTGCCATTGATGAGTTGTTGGATGAATTACACGGTTCTAAATATTTTCTAAGATGGATCTTAGGGCTGGTTATCATCAAATCAAAGTTTATCCACCTGACATCCCTAAAACAGCATTTAGAACTCATGAAGGCCACTACGAATTTATGGTAATGCCCTTTGGCTTGACAAATGCCCCATCAACTTTCCAAAGTTTGATGAATGAGATATTCAAAGAACATCTCAGAAACTTCATACTAGTCTTCTTTGATGACATACTAGTATATAGTAACTCCTGGGAACAGCACATGTTGCATCTGGAACAAACATTACAATTGCTCAGGAATCACCAATTGTATACAAAGAGGTCCAAATGTGTTTTTTGCAAAAAAGGAGGTGGAGTATCTTGGCCACTTGGTGTCTGATAAGGGAGTATCTACAGAAGCTACTAAAGTTGCCGCAATGGCTAGTTGGCCAGTTCCAACTACAATCAAAGCCTTGAGAGGATTTCTAGGGTTGACTTGCTACTATAGGAGATTTGTTAGAAACTATGGAAAGATAGCAGGACCATTAAATCAGTTATTGAAGAAAGATTCCTTCCATTGGAATGATGAAGCCACAACAGCCTTTTATGATCTTAGGACTGCCATGACTAAGTTACCAGTGTTGGCATTGCCTGATTATACCAAGATGTTTGTAATGGAATCAGATGCATCAGGAAAAGGGTTAGGGGCAGTGCTAATGCAAGAAGGGCACCCTATAGCCTTTTGGAGCA
Source organism: Monotropa hypopitys (assembly GCA_002855965.1). Taxonomy (NCBI): domain Eukaryota; kingdom Viridiplantae; phylum Streptophyta; class Magnoliopsida; order Ericales; family Ericaceae; genus Monotropa; species Monotropa hypopitys. Next base: position 1,925 of record NMUG010012826.1, read on the forward strand.
AAGGATTATCAGAAAAGAACCAGGCATTGTCTACGTATGAGAAAGAGCTCATGGCAATGGTATTGGGAGTTCTGAAATGGAGGCACTATTTGCTTGGAAGGCATTTCCTTATCAAAACTGACCACCAAAGCCTAAAATACCTATTGAAACAAAGGGTAGCTACACCATTTCAGCAAACATGGATTACTAAGCTCATTGGATATGATTATGAGATAGTTTACAAATGTGGGAGAGATAACAAGGTTGCTGATGCCTTGTCAAGAAAACAGGAGTTTCTTGCAGAATCTGCCACTTTAAATATGCTTTCTACAATCTCTACCCATTGGTTGCCTATTGTACAACAGAGCTGGGATTAACAGCTAACTAATTGGTTAGTTAGACCAGTGGTTCATAACAAAAACCAAGGTTGCAAGAGCAGAAACGTTTGGAAGAATCTTGTCGCAAGAATGCGGAGAATTTGGATGAGATCAAGAATGCGCTTGCAGGATTAACTTAGATGGTAACAATGTTAAACTTGAAATGTGAAGGGTTGTCTGAAAAAATATCTTCTACTTCTTCTACTCCAAACACACTTCTGTCTAACCCATATTTGAACCCTAGGACATTTCTACCTAAACTGGATTTTCCAAAATTCTTTGGAGAAGACCCTGAATCTTGGTTATATAAATGCGAGAAGTTTTTTGAGTTGAATGTTGTCGAGGGAACACAGAAACTGCGTTTGGCGTCACTACATTTGGAAGATAAGGCCATGAATTGGTATAGATGGTATGAAAAATCACATGCTTTGCGTACATGGTCAGAATTTTCTGGAAATTTATTGTTACGTTTTGGAACTAATGCATATGAGGATGCAGTAGGTCAGTTAACCAATTTGAAGCAATGGAGTACAGTGAAGGCATATCAAGAAAAAATTGAGGAACTGGCAAAAAGAACAACAAGTTTAACAAAAAAAATCTGTTAGTTGTTTTATTAGTGGTTTAAAAGAGGAAGTCTTAGTGAGGGTCAAGATGTTCCAACCAAGAAACATTTCCCAAGCCATGAGTTTGGCTAGGCTGCAAGAGGAAACTATTGAGCTTTTAGCCAAGAAAAACAAAACAGCACCGGAATTCAACTCAATACCATTCAAGTCTCACGAAATTAATAAAAAAACTCCCGAATTGGGCACAGTTGTCAAGAAATTAACACAAAGGGAAATTGATGACAAAAGATCAAAAGGTTTATGTTTTGGATGTGATGAGGAGTATTTTAAGGGGCATATATGCAAGAAGAAACAGCTTTTTATATTGGAAGCTGAAGAATATGAAGAAGCTTACGAAGAAACTTTATCAGAATTGTTGCTTGAGACAACACAGGAGGAATTTGAGATCTCAGTTCATGCTTTGACAGGGGTTCAATCTTATAGAACAATGAGAATAAAAGGGTATGCAAAAAAAACAAATAATGGAAATACTATTTGATTCTGGAAGTACACATAATTTCTTAGATTTCAATTTTACCAAGAAAATAGGGATCCAGCGGACGGATAAATCGCTTAAACCGACCAAATCAACCAATCCGCATCCAAACCGATCCATCCAACAAGACTCACAGACGGTTGGAGGATGAAGAAAATGAAAATCCGCTACAAGCGGATCGGATCGGATTAGGAACCGATCCGCTTAAAACCGATCCGCCCAAAATCAATCGAAGATATCCCTACTTATGACAAATACTGTTATTATATGGTAAATAAGAAGGATACTAATAAGGAAATATCAACTCATCAAGTCAGCTCGGTCATAAAGTGAGGAGAATACCTCGACAAAATAAAATCTCAGGTCTCGATTGGTCATCATGTGATTGTTATCCAGCTCATAGTAAGTATAATGATAGTTATTTCTACAAGGGTATTAATGCTCATTGGTGCTGTAACCGTTACAAATAAGTAAGACATTGATTCATATAACTCCTCTGATGAATAGGGTAACCTCCAACACACTCCTGTTATATTCGAGAATTAGTTACATTGGAGGCGAATAAATATGAAAACAAAAGATAAATAAATGTACACAATCTCTAACTAATTCTCATTCTATTCCATTGATTATTTAACAAATACTTAATCAATCGCCAGAGGCAATTCAAGAACACCACCTCCATCGTGTGTTTCATGAATCATTATTTTGTAAGGAAGCTCGGAGGAAGAATAGTTCAGAAGTACAATGGAGCTAACCCATTTGGCACTTTATAGTTTAATTTATATTTTAGCCACTATTATTGTCTATCCATAGCAAACAAAATTTAAGCATCACTCCTATTTTTTAGCATCTTTCTATAATCTATTACGCTATCAAACAAAATTTAAGCCTATTATATCATAAAAAATTAATCTTGAAATTTTTTATTTTAGACAATTTTATTTTACTGTTCTTTCTATTAATTTATGAAGACAGTTGTGCTTGGACAAAATCCGCCCAAACCGACCAAACCGATCTGCCAAAAACCGCATCCAAACCGATCCGTCCAAATAACACTCGCGGACGGTTAGCGGATGGAATAAACAAAAATCCGCCTCGAGCGGATCAGATTGGGAACCGAATCAATCCGCCCCAAACCGATCCGCGGGCATCCCTAGGGATTACCATCCAGCCAACAAACCCTTTATCAGTTATTGTGGCTGATGGAACCAAGCTAATCAGCAGGGCTTGGGTTCAGGATTTCAATTGGATCATGCAAGGAACAACTTTTAAAACTGAAATGAGATTACTTCCTTTAAGAGGTTGTGACATGGTGCTTAAGGTGCAGTGATAATCTACCTTAGGGCCAGTATTGTGGGATTTTCAGCACATTAAAATGGAATTTACAGCATTTAGGAAGAAGCATGTACTTGAAGGAGGAAATGCAACAAATGTGCAGCTGGTGAATGTCAAACAAATGGAGCATTGATCAAAAAGAAGGCTCATGGTCTAATAGCTCAAGTATACAGTATACAAGTATCACCATCACCTGAGAATGTGATGCGTCTGGAAAAGGAGTTGGGGCAGTGCTTATGCAAGAGGGGAGACCTATAGCCTATTATAGCAAGGCCCTCTCACCAACCAGGCTAGGCCTTTCCACTTATGAAAAGGAATTGTTGGCAGTAGTCATAGTCATGGCTGTTAATAAATTGAGACACTATTTGTTGGGAAGACATTTCCAAATTAGAACTGATCACCAAAGTTTGAAATTTCTACTGGAGCAAAGGTTCACTTCACTTATGCAACAAAAATGGATCTCAAAGTTAATGGGGTTTGATTATGAAATTTCCTACAAAAATGGTAAATCAAATCAGGTTGCTGATGCTTTGTCTAGAATGGTTGAAGAATCAGTTGAGGTTGCTGATGATTTTTCTAGATTGGTGAAAGAATCAGTTGATAACCAAGGCAACCTAGCAGTTGTGAGGGTAGTCTTATGCAATTGGGTAGATGCTCTACAAGACAGCTGAAAATCAGATGAGGAACTACAGAAGATAATTCAGGATTTGGTCCAAGATCCTTCTAGTCATCCTCACTATATTTGGCAACATGATATGCTTTATTATAAATCAAGGCTAATGGTGGGTAATAATGACACATTCAGACTAAAACTCATACATGAGCACCATGCCAACCCAACTGGAGGCCATTCAGGAGGAGAAAGAACCTATCATAGGCTCAAACAAGCTTTGTTTTGGAAGGGAATGAAGGCAGCAATTTTAAAGTTTGTAGCTGAATGTGATATTTGTCAGAGAAACAAAAATGAAACAGTGTCTACACCAAGATTGATGCAGCCTTTGCATGTTCTTTCTAGACTCTGGAGTGACATTTCTATGGATTTCATAGAAGGACTGCCCAAATCTCCACAACATTCTGTAATTTTTGTGGTAGTAGACAGATTGAGCAAATATGCTCATTGTGTTTCTCTAGCTCATCCCTATACTGCTACCATAATGGCTCAAGCATTCTTGGATTACATCTTTAAACTACATGGTATGCCAAATTCCATTGTTTCTGACAGGGATCCCATATTCACTAGCCAGTTTTGGCAAGAGCTATTTAGATTGCAAGGTACAACTTTATCCATGAGTACTTCCTATTATCCTCAAACGGATGGACAAACTGAGGTTGTGAATAGGTGTCTTGAAAATTACTTAAGATGCATTTCTGGGGATAGACCTACAATGTGGACTCATTGGTTATCCTTACCTGAGTGGTGGTATAATACCACATTCCATATTTCAACTGGCATCACACCGTATGAAGCTTTATATGGTCAATCACCCCCAAATCTATTGCACTACATTCCTGGAAGCACTAAAATAGCTGCAGCTGATCAGTTGTTGAAAGATAGAGAGGCTGTCCTTAAACTTCTTAAGGAACATTTGATCACAGCACAAAACAGAATGAAACAAGTAGCAGACCTACACAGAACTGAAAGAGTATTTGATGTAGGGGATTGGGTATACCTCAAGCTGCAGCCTTTTAGGCAGGTTTCTGTTGCTTTTAGAAGAAATGCAAAGCTAGCTCCTAAATATTTTGGTCCCTACCAGGTTATTCAGAGATTTGGGACTGTAGCATACAAGCTTGCTTTACCCCCAACCTATAAAATCCGTTGGGTTTGGGAGCTGTGGTGCAAACTGTTTTGCCTATCACTGCCTTTCAATACTTCTCCTTTTTTTGGAAGGTAGTTAAAGTTAGTTGGAAGGTAGTTAAAGGCTTCTAATCAGTAGGGATTAGTTAATTGTTATATTCTTGTCTAAAAAAGGAGAAGAGGGACGTTAGAAGGTATGATATTGATGAATAAAATCTTTTCTCAATTCTCTCTCTCTCTCTCTATTTTCTTTTTCTTCTTCTTTCAATACTTCCTTTTCCGGAAGATAACCTACGTTCTTCCGGTAGAAACAAGTGCAGGATCTCCCTTTTTCTGGAGTGGAATTACCATCTTCCGGTAGATCGGCTGAGTTCTTCCGGTAAAACAAATAGGATTTTGTCAGAAATCCTATCAGACTCTGATCCACTCAGACCCTCTCGATTGAATATCAAACCACAAAACTTCTTTTCTCAAACAACTGGCTCCGTTAGCCAACGACCAACGGCTGGATGTGTCCACTGATATGGGTAGATTTTATCATGAAGATCTGATGTGTAAACATGAAATCTTAGTTCAATAGATTAGCAGACTTGGACAGTTGGACTTCAAAGCTTTTGATCCGGAAGATGAAAAGTAGGGCCACTTTCCCAGTGGAGGATGATTTCATACTATCAGGAAAAGCAGATGTATGCCATCTATGCTTAGCTTTATCACCAATTGGAATCAGAAGTAGAAAAGTTCGTAAACTCGCTCGAGCAGACTTCAGCTTTAGCTTGCAGGCTCTCTAATGTTAGTTACAGGATGTAATTAGCTTGTGTGGGCTTCGAGTACCTTTCAGAAGGAGATTAGGGTATTTTCACATACAGGCCTCCATTCAAGCAGTCTTCAGATGCATTCCAACTAGACCTTGTAGGATTTCTGAACATCATGCGCAGGTGCACTTGAGGGACTGACACATCACAGATGCAAATTTAATAAAACCATAGACCACGGACCATGGAATCTACACAAGGATTGTAAGAGACTCTCGGGAGAAGTATTATTGCCTATTGATATGAAGACGTAGAACTCTGCTAGCATTGTGCCTTACAAGAATGTTTATACCACTGGAATCTACAGATAAATGAGAAAACAATCAAAAATGTAAATCAGCCCAAGGTCCTGGTAGACCATTTCATAAACAAATATAAAGAAATCTTCCAAAGACTATGCCAGGACTTTTCTACAATAATAGAAAAAGAACATGCTAAATTTATCAAACATTTGAGACAGAGAAAGTGCTAGAAACTTCCAATCAATAACGCAGTTTCCATACAACTCTGATGACATACTGAGCACTCAGTCCAGTATCAGAAATCGTAATAGGTGCTCCAGCGAACTTCTATACTTGTGGAAATTTTTCCAAGGTTTTTCAATATTACATTGAATATAGATAAAGTAGGGTCAAGCTAGGTTGGTTTCATGGAAATTTGGAAACTAATGTATTAAACATACAAACACAAGTGCTAGATCTATCAATGTGAGTACCAGAGCGAAGCATGCACAGATCATGTGGTAGTCCTCAAACTGCAACTACATAAACTCAAAACATAGGCTAGCTACCCTTACAACAAAGCCCTAATTGCATCAAAACAACGTATAAGGTATTTTGTGCCTTTTGTCTCACAGGAACTGCCGACCTACCATATTTGAAACCCAATTGAAAGGACCGTATAATTTTTGTTAGTAAGTCAATAATTTAAATTGAAACTGTGCGAGATGGGATTCAAAACCATGTGCACATACCTGAGTCACTTCTGGTCTTGCACAATTTTCAAATTTCCTTGTTCGCGCAATGAAGAGAACAATATAGCTCCGCCACTTAGTTTCACAGTAGTCTAATATGAAGTTGATTAAGCAATCTGTAAGCTAGGAAAGTAACAATAATCCTTTTTCAACTTCCATTTTTTTGTGAAGTACCTTGGAAGCTTAAACAAGTGCCACACACATGTTTTCCCTTCGCAGTGATGCAAGACTGAACCCATTCATTATGACCATGTGCAGCCCATAAGAAACAGAAGCCCATGAAGTCCGAATAATGACATATCTATGCAGTAACAGATCACAAAGAAATAATAATAATTTCAATTAGAAAGAATTATCAGTGGCAAGGTTCTATAATAAAAGACATACCTCCAAACTTGTTAAATTCTAGTAGTCTGTAATGTACATATACAGACAACTCTATGTCTCCTGACTTTGACTACTGTGGAACCAGTATGTGCTACCTGTTTCCTAAACAAGTATACAAGCCTAATCAAACCATCCTAGTTTATAAATGAGCCAATTCGTGTGTGTTTTCCGTTGATTCTGTCAGACAATGCTCGGACCTCCTTTTCTTGTGGCTCTTCTCATTATCCTCTCCAAACCAGGAGCTGATTTTCTCAGTATCATCATTCCGTACATTAGTTAATTGACATGAGGACCTCTTGCCAATCCCAAACTTAAACTGCAGAGTAGACCTTGTTTTGAAAAGAACCTTTTTCCTACCCTCTTCAGAATCGCTTAGTGTGCTCCTCATCGCTTCAATAGCCGGAGTAAATGCCTCCAACACACAAACATGATTTTGCACAAGCGCGTTACTTCTTTCTGCAGCTTCATCCAAGACTTTCGGTGGAAGCACCATTGAAGACACTTCCTTCTCTCCAAATCTAAGAGGGGCAGCGAGAAACGGGTTACTTTCAACTGATCTTTTAGCCTTTGCAGCATCTCCTGGGTCAAAAGCCATCGGATCTTCAGATCCATTACAGGCCAATTGCTGCTGCAAATTCAACAAGGACCTTTCCACCTTTCTCTGCTCTTTACCATTCTCAATTTTATCAGTCGGACTGTCTAAGTCTCTCTCATTACGCGAGGGCAAGTTCAAATAAGTCTGGGGATCAGGAAATGCAGGCAACCACGAGGGTATATGGTCATCCGGAAATGTTTTTCCAACTTGTCCAAAAGTAGGGTTGGGATTTCGGTCCTTAATGAACGGAAAATCAGGAATTGAATATGCAAATGGAATTTCCTCGGTTACACCCACGTACTGAGTGATCTCCTGAATTACACCTGAACCAGCAAGACAACGATAGATATCCGAAGCACCCGAAAACCCCTGCGATGATCCCAAATCTTCCAACCCCTGAATTATATCAAACACGTTACCCTCTATTCTACCAGCCAAATTCGAGTAGTTATTTGCAGTTTTTCCTACTTCACGAATGTACCTAACGGCCACATCAGACAGCGTATTAAGGGCAGACTGCTGGAAGTTCTGGAATCCTACACTTTCGCATATTTGAGCTACAGCAATCTTGGCAATAGCTTGACCAAAATCGTCATTTCTCTTCTTTCCTTTGCTATGCTCGTAATAGTCTCTTCCACTCTCCCCACCTCCATCGCTCATATTCAACACTTCACATCACTTCACATGTAGAAAAAATCCAACAAAATCGCCGGAAAGGGCAATATCACCTAGTCTGTTGATGGTTTATAGACTACCTGTTTACACCAGAATAAAGAAAGTAAGGGGTTTTTTGTCAATTCCTAAAAATGTTTCCATCAAATTGGAAATATTAGTAAAAGGAAAATAAAAATAAGCCTTGAGTATTTTCTATTGATTAGAAATATCAAACAAAAGGATTATCTTCTAAATATAATCCCCTGACCTTAAGTATTTTCTATCGATTAAAATATTTAATAAAAGTTGATAATTATGTCTCCTAAATGA
>NMUG010012827.1:0-10264 GCA_002855965.1 Monotropa hypopitys
CAAGATACCGATATCTGGACATGCTCCAAGATACCGATATCTTGGAATGTGAAGATACCGATATCTGGGGCAGATGCCAAGATACCGATATCTTGGAATGTCAAGATACCAATATCTTGCGCAGAGAGAAAAAATTTAAGAAAGTAAAGAAAATTAAGAAGAGTATAATTAAGCATAAATTTAAGATAAGAAAAGAGAGTTTAAGTTAAGAAATTAATAATCGGACAATTTAAGAATAATTAATCACAGAGTTATAGTAATTAATTATATTGTTATTATTTAATTTTCAGGACCTCTTACCAGACCTATTGGACAAGGTGAGTGACAATATCTAGTTAAAAGGATTTTCAGGTATGTTTTAAATATATGTCCGTTTTCCCTGTACAGTAAGTAATTCTTTTGTTAAAGTATTTTTCAGTATATTCCATGGATTAGAATATAATTGCGAATCTAGTACATGCCGTCACAGAGACAGTTCTCATGTCCTAGGGGTGATTGGGGCACACAAGAAGTTGAAGGATATTTTAGTAGGTATCCAACGACCTGTAAGAAGTCCAGGGATATTTAACGGATATCCGGGACATATAAGAAGCCCTTTCCAGTTACCGGACATAATTGGTAACTCACTGTCTGGAAGATTCGATTAAGCATCAGACGTCTAGCTTAAATCAACCTGAGGACGCACGGGAAATCGCATTTAGATGGCGTATGAGAATAAGAATAAGAATAAGAAATAAGCACGAAAATGCAAATAAGAATTACAAGAATAAGCACAGCGGTGTAGTTAATAGTAAGAACGGGTACAAGAATAAGAATAAGCACATGGTGCGAGTAAGAATAAGAAGTAACAGGGTTTGCCAGATTATTGTCTTTAAGAATTAAATACAGGATTTTATTTGGACGCTTTACTAGAATAAAAGTAAGAAATATAAGAATAAGAAGGAAAATGATTTACAATAATGTTCATGTGAATTCCATAAAATTTTATTAAGAATAAAGAGGAAATGTAATTTTATCAGAAAATGACATAAGAATAAGAAGTGGTTTATATAAGAAGCGTTCTTTTCCATGGCTTTTAAACCTTTTGTCTATATATTGTCATTCACACTAGCATTGCTAATGGAAAATATTTATATATTTTCCAAGTAATCAGGAAGAAGCACCCCATCAGCCTCGATACTAGAAGACGTTGGAATAATGCAAGTAGTCAGTTTAGTTTGTTTTATATTATGTACTGGCTCTGAGATAGTTTTGTGTAATAATGTAAATAAGTTAGTTTGTGGACTTTGTTGTATAAAAGTGTGTAATGTAATATAAAGGGACTGTAATGGTTGTAGAAAGTTTTGTAAGAAATAAGAATATGTTTTCTGCTCCTTATTACATTTCCAGTTAATTAAAAGATAATTGGTAATTAAATTAAGAAGTGTCTGAGGTGGTTGAGCAAATCACCTGGCGTCTGTCTCGATGACTTTAGAAATGGATCGGGGTCGTGACATATGCACTCACGACATTGCGCAATGGGGGCTTGACTGGGCCCTCCCGACGGGTCGGGTAATTCGAGGAACTTTATAAGTAGTTTAGTTGACGGACTTCTACTGCGGAATTAGCGAAACCTAATTAATCTTAAACTAATAATTGTACATGACTCCCTTAATTTCGTTAGGGTTGAGAAGATGCGGAATTTGATATTTGTCTCCCTTAATTACGTTAAGGTTGAGATGATGAATGAAAAATACTAATCTCCTTGATTTCGTCAAGTTGAGCATTTTGGGAAGAATTACAAACAAATCAATGGAAATGGAATTCTTTGGAGGAATAAGAAAATTGTTTAAAATGAACTCCTTGATTCGTCAAGTTGAGTGGTTTTTGGAAAAATCTCATGAAACCAATGAATTGGAGGTTTTGGAAAGAAAAGAAATTCATTTGGATATCACATGGTTTTAAAGATATGAAAAATAGTTCCATTACACTACGTACTTTACTTTTCTTGCACTCGCATCTTTTGTCCCAATTTTAGAGATATTTGGTTGTAGATTATCTCTACTAGGCTTTTGCCTAACCCTCTATTTTTAGGTATGGATTCATATACATTGTCGAGGAGTTTGAGGCCATTCCTTAGCTTGCTTGGGAGCGTGACCCTGGATACACATTTCTTGGTATCATTTACTTTCATGTTGTTTTGTATTCCTTTAAAATTTCATGTACCCGGACTTATATTTCTTTGGACTAGTATACCCCTTTTTAAACTTCATTTGCTTGCTTGTGTGCTTGTATCCACATCCCCTTTTATTTTTCGCACTTTGGGTTGGGTAGGAGTTTTAGTACTTGTCCAATGTTGTCATGTTTTTATATTTATAAAAAAAAGGTTTGAAAATCCGAGGTGTGACAAGATTGACTCGTTATAAAGAAACATCTTATGCGGATTTAGTTGAGACGGCTAGGAAGATGGGGAAAGATATTGAAGAGTTGAGAGATTATAGAGAATGTGTTAAAAGAAGTAGATTTGATGTGTCGGGAAGATCCAGGAGTAATGAAACAAGAAGTGTTTAGGTGAGGTCACAACCCAGAAAAGGGCAAGAAAAGGTGAGGCAAGGTGGATTCGTAAGAAGTAGTGGTCAAAGTGGGTATAGTAAAGGAAGTTCTAGAGGATCATCGATGACTAGGCATTGTTATAGGTGTGGATATGTAGATCATTTAGTGAAGGATTGTCGTAGGGAAAATGTGGAATCTAATAGAGTAAAATGTTTTGGTTGCGGGGAATTTGGCCATACAATGCCACAGTGCCCAGGGAGACACATGCAAACATCGACATCAATTGGGACAGCCGTGATGAAAGATGGAAAAAGAGCATCGTGGAGATGTTTGTATTGGTTCAGCCACCGAGATCACCCGAGGCATCACCAGGTATATATTTACAGTTTTATTGTGGTTATTTCAGTTGTTTATAACTATTAATAACGTGTAGTTCATGTTTAAAAATGAACGGAATAAGAAAGAAGTGAAAAGTGGAAATGAGAGAATCATTGTATATTGAGGGAATCACACTCGAGTATAGAAATGAGGTAATGGTTGTGTTATGTTTGAGTTAGAGTTTGTGATTTTGAGGACGAAATCTATTACAGGGGAGTGGGAATTGTAATACCCGTACCCGGAAAATAATAAAAGTCGGGAAATTATTAATAAAAATATTGGAGGTTGGAATAAAATTTAATAAAATAAAATTTTAAAATCTAGTGGGTGCATATATTATTAGTGGCAAGGGTTTCATTAGATCATGGCCTAAGGGAGTAATCTAACTAAATTGAGAGGGATGCATGGAATAAACATTCCAAGAGGTAAGTCCTAACTCTAGTGTAGGAAGGAACAAATCTGTCACAAAACCAATTCATTCCCGTAAGTATTCTTGGAGAGCAAAATATAGAGAGAGGAAGAAGGGTTCTTGAGGGAAATTGTTCAAGGCTCTATCATCAAATTTGTGGAAAAGGTATGTGATTCCTTGGTATTTCTTTGACTTTGATAGAATTTTTTTTTTTGGGGGGGGGGGTAATATAGAAAATCTGTATTTTGTTTAAAAATGTGAAAGAGTCATGAAGAAGACAAGTTTAATCTCATATCTTTGCAAAATAGACTTTGAGGCTGTGTTTGTTGTTGTTCATAGTAGTTGTATATGAAAAATTATACGTTTTGGAAGTGAAAACGGATCTGAAATTGAGTTTTAGTTCATGGAGGTTCGAGCAGTTTTTTCGCACAAAAGGGTCTGTTCTTTGGATCAGAGACTTACGTTAACGGTAACCAAGAAATCCTAGATACGGGTAACCAAAAAATTCTAGAAAACAGTAACCTATAAATCCCAGATACCGATAACCCAGAAATCCCAGATACCGGTAACCTAGAAATCTCAAATACCGGTAACCTGGAAATCCCAGAAATCGGTAACCTGAGCATAACCCGGAGATCCAGAAGGTTGGGTTACCGATAACCCAGTTGCGAGGGTTACAGGTAACCAGGCGTTCAGTTTTTGTAAAAACTCGGGAAAATGGGAAAAATCACAACCTAAGCTAAGGAAACTTAATTAAGAGATTTGAGAATTAATAAAGGGATTCTAAGGGTTATAAGTAAAGGGAAAACATCAATGTGAAGGAAGTTAAGGGAAAACATTAATATGAAAGAAGTTGTACTTAAATTTGTAAGTGTTCCATTTTATTTGAACTTGTTAAGCCATATTGGTATTGACAATTGAATTTGTTTCAGAAGAGAAATCAAAGTACTTATATCCGACAAAGTCCAATCAAAAGAAACCCTCTTAAGGGTACTCGGTGAGTGTCAATTATTTTAAATGTTGTAGTTTTTATTTGTGAAGCATGTTGAGCATGAATCACACTTGGACTATGACATGAATTGAGGGAAACGTTAGGAGCATGTTTAGGAAGGGAAGAATATGTTTATGTGATTTGTATAATCATGCTTCGTTAAAACGTATCTAAGGAATCATGAGGAAAGAGGAGAAACACGAGGAAAGTAGGGAAAGCGGTGAAAACTTAATACTGTAGGGCCCCGTGCTTGAGGCATTTAAGGGCGTGATAGACATGGAAAAAATGTCTTTGGCAAGTAGACGTACTTGCGGTGATTCTAATCTGGTGGCTCGAAAATTGGGGCGAATTAACGTCGTTGATTTAATCACGTTAGATAAGCATTGCCGATGAGTTAAGGTTGACATGTGGTCCAAACTTAATTATAAAGTGATTATGTGAACTAGTAGTAAGATGTGTCTCTGGAAGACGTATGTGGGGCAAGCTTAGTTGGGGCATCACCTTTTTCTATTCTGTATCTGTTTCTGTTCTGTACTTGTGGACATTGTTGTATCACTTGTGATCGATTTTGTACGGTTTGGTTATGGTTGTATCTGTTGGATATTGATGCATCACTATTACTATTTTGTTTTGTTGATTGGATCTTCCATGTTGACACATACGGACTATTGTTCTTGTTGTTTATTTATTTCTGCTTCTGTTTTTCTGCAAAGTTTTCTATAACTTACACACTCCTCAGTTTTCTGTATTTTGTTATGCATTGAGAAAAATCCAGGTCTTAGAGTAGCTTTTGGAGGTAAACTACGGTGTCGGAGTTTGGAGCTTGGAGGAGTCTTTGTAGTTTTTGCTTGCTTACTTGATCTTGTTATGTTATTCCCTTTATAGTTTGGATTTGGAAAAGTTGTAATATGGATTTTGGAGGAAGTTGTAATATGTCTATGTACTTTGTGGTTAAAACTTAAGTGGAATGTTTATATTGAGAAGTCTTTTGTTAGTTGGTTAATGGCATAATTAATCATCTTGGTTGGATTTTCTGCTATTTCACGCTGCCGTGTCCGTGAGGCATTTAAATATGTCGTGTCGGGGCGTGACACATGCGAGGAGCTCCAATAAGTTCGGTTACAGCCAGGGGATCCTCAGAAGATGGTCAGCATAGGATCAGCTCTGGCCACTGAAATCAAAGCAAATCTTGTCAGTTTCCTCTAGAAAAATCGGGATGTTTTCGCCTGGTCCCACAAAGATATGCCAGGTATTGACCCAAGAATCATTACTCACCATTTGTGTGTCGATCCCAGTATGCGGCCGATCAGGCAGAAGAAGAGAGTCTTTGCCCCTAAGAGAAACGAGGCAGCAGCAGAGGAAGTGGAGAAATTAATCAAAGCAGGTTCAATCAGGGAGGTCAGTTATCCTGATTGGTTGTCTAATATAGTTCTGGTAAAGAAGCCGACGGGCAAATGGCGCATGTGTGTCGACTTCACCGACCTGAATAAAGCATGTCCAAAAGACAACTTCCCACTCCTACGAATTGATCAATTAGTGGATTCTACAGCGGGTCATGATCTCCTCAGATTCATGGATGCGTTTTCGAGGTACAATCAGATCAAGATGAATGACGACGACCAGGAAAAAACCTCTTTCATCACAAACAAAAGTCTTTATTGTTATAAAGTAATGCCTTTCGGCTCGAAGAACGCGGGGCAACTTACCAAAGACTTGTGAATCGAATGTTCAAGCATCAGATCGGTCGCAATGTGAAGGTATTAGCAAAGAGCGTGAAGACCAGGGATCATATAGATGACCTGGGGGAAGTCTTTTCAATTCTGCAGAAGTATGGGATGAGGCTCAACCCAGCAAAATGTGCATTCAGAATAGCCTCAGGAAAGTTTTTGGGTTTCATGGTTTCTCAAAGAGGGATAGAGGTCAACCCCGAAAAAATCAAAGCAATTCTGGAAATGCGGTCATCCCAAACCACGAAAGAAGTACAGTGATTGACTGGCAGGGTGGCAGCGCTCAGCCGTTTCATGTCCTGTGCAACCGACAACTGCCATCCTTCCTTTAAAATTTTTAAAAAAACTTTTCAATAGACAGACGAAGCAGAGGAAGCATTCCGCAAGTTGAAGCAATACCTGCAGTCTCCCCCACTTTCAGTAGACAGAAGAACACTTGCTCCTATATGTTGCAGTGTCAAATCATATTGTCAGTTCGGTGTTATTTAGGGAAGAAAATGGAGTCCAGCATCCGGTATATTACACCAGCAAGGCGGTTAAGGGGACCATAAACCAGGTACCCAAAAATTGAAAAATAGCTTTTGCAGTAATGACGGCTGAAAGGAAACTGCGACCTTATTTCCAGGCACACACCATCAAAATCCTAACTGATCAACCGCTACGCCGAGCTCTTCACAACCCGTACACCTCGGAAGACTTATACAGTGGTCAATCGATTTGGGTGAATTCGATATTGAATACGTCCCAAGGGCAGCTATCAAGGGGCAAGTCCTGACAGACTTTATAGCATAGTACACTTGTCCGGAGGCACCAGCAGCGGGTCAGGTCGGACGACCGGCATGGCTTCTATTTGTTGATGGATCAAGATCAAAATAGGCAAGAGGAGTTGGTTTGGTGTTGAAGAATCCAGTGGGTGATAGCTTTAAGTATGCTTTGAAATTTCAGTTCAAAGCAACAAATAATCAGGCAGAATATGAGGCATTGATTGCAGGCCTTCGAATAGCCAGAGCAATGGAAGTCAAGAACCTGGTTGTAATCAGCGATTCCCAGCTTGTGGTCGAGCAGGTCAAAGGTGAATTTGAGGCAAGAGAGGAGACTATAGAGAAATACCTTAAGGTTGTAAGGAAATTGGTTCAAGATTATGAAAATTTTCAAGATTCACAAGTTCCAAGAGAAGAAAATACAGAGGCTAACCAGTTAGCTCGATTGGTCACAGCCCAGAAGGAGCTCGTCCCTAACAAAGTTTGCTCCAGATCCTTAACAGGTCAAGCACGGAGACCATGGGAATAGAGATACAAGCGTTGGACTACACCGGCTCTTGGGCAGACCCCATAGTTCAGTACATCAAACATGGAGTAGTGTCGGACGACAAAAATCAGGCACGGAAGTTGAAGATCGAGTAGCAAGATATGCTTTGATGGGAGATGTCCTCTACAAGAGGAGTTTTACTTTTCCATACATGTGTTGCCTGACACGATAGGAGACTGAGCGAGCAATGATGGAGGTTCATGAGAGGATCTGTGGAGCTCATCACAGTGCACGAACTTTGACATACAAGATATTACTGGCCTACCATGCAGAGAGATTGCTCAGATCTCGTAAAGAAATGCAATGCATGTCAGAGGTACGGAAGCATCTCTCACAAACCTTCCACTCTTTTAGGGACTTTGGCTGTTTGATTAGTGGGTTTGGATCTAATCGGGTCCCTCCCCAAGGAAAGAGGTCAGATGCAGTATGCGGTGGTGGCAGTTGATTACTTTACCAAGTGGGTAGAGGCCAAAGCGTTAACTGCGATCACTACAATAGTTATCACAGATTTCTTATGGAAAGACATCATTTGCCGATTTGGCCTCCCACGAGTGTTGATAGCCGACCTGGGTAAACAATTTGATAGTTCAGAATTCAGAAGCTACTGCACCAGCAAAGGGATACGCATGCACTATACCTTCAGAGCTTACCCGAGATCAAATGGACAAGCAAAGATAACCAACCGAGAAATTAAGAAAGGAATCAAGAGAAGACTACGAGCAGCAAAAGGAGCCTGGCTCGAGGAGTTACACATCATTCTCTGGGCCTACAGAACCATAGCACGCACAGCAACATGTGAAACACCGTATGCCATGGCCTTTGGGGAAGAAGTTGTGGTACCGGTAGAAGTGGAGCTCCTCAACTATAGGGCATCTTCATTCGAAGAGCAAGACAATAGAAGTGATCTCAGAACAGAGTTTGACTTGCTGGAAGAAAAACGAGACACTGCAGTCTTGAGGGTGGCATCTTATCAGCAGCAGATGACTAGGTATCATGATGCTACTGTCAAGATTAAAACGTTCAAGCAAGGAGATTTGGTACTCAGGAAGGTTGACCCAACAAAAAAGAGGGTTGGAAAGCTTGGTCCTAACTGGGAAGGGCCATACCAAGTGGCCATCCATACAAAAGCTGGGGCTTATCAACTCACAACAGTTAAAGGAAAATAGATACCCCACTCCTGGAATGTCGAACACCTGAAGCTGTATTATAAATGATTCCATTTTCTGTATTGACAATTCTCCAAATTCTTGTTGTTATTTCTTCTACTACAAACAATAAAGGAGCCCATGATTGCTTTTATTCCTGTCATCGTACTATTTGTTATTCGTGTCAAAATAATAACAGGCATCCCAACAAAGTGAAGAATAAAATTAGGGTAAAAGTATTGTGTGAGATACGGCTCACACTCTCCCCATTTATATTAATCAAACAAGGATAATTACAATTGGGTCCCTAGAAGTAGGGAAGAACACACAAAGGGCATATAAAAGATAAAAAATGACACATTAACATAATACAATATTCTTAGGGATATTCTAACACTCCCCCTCAAGCTGGAGCATAGATATCTCTCATGCCAAGCTTGCCAAGAATTTCATGAAAAGGTTTACTGCCAATCCCCTTAGTGAGAATATCCGCGAGCTGATCTCCAGTCCTGACAAAAGGCATGCATATAGCTCCACTGGTGAGTTTCTCTTTGATAAAATGACGGTCAATCTCAACATGCTTCGTCCGGTCATGCTGAACTGGGTTATGAGCTATGTTAATAGCAGCCTTGTTGTCACAGTAAAGATGCATGACATCCAAGTAAGTGATTCCCAAATCATTGAACAGAAGTTTGATCCATAGAAGCTCACATACCCCCTGAGCCATTGCTCTGAATTCTGCTTCAGCACTCGATCTAGCCACTACATTCTGCTTCTTACTTCTCCATGTAACTAAATTACCACCAACAAAGGTGCAATACCATGAAGTGGACCTTCTGTCAATAATTGAGGCTGCCCAATCAACATCGATGTAGGCTTCAACTTTCAGATGAACATGTTTGGAGAAGAACAAACCCTTTCCTGGGGAAGATTTTAAGTACCTCAGAATCCTCATCACGGCATCCAAGTGTGAGGTTTTATGGGCATGCATAAACTGACTGACCATACTAACTGCAAAGGCAATATCCGGTCGTGAGTGAGATCGGTAGATGAGTTTACCCACAAGCCTCTGATAACTCCTTTTGTCTGTAGGTGTCCCATTATCATCACTACTCAGTTTCAGGTTTGACTCAACTGGGGTGTCACAAGCTTTGCATCCAAGCATTCCCGCTTCTTCCAACAAGTCAAGAACATATTTTCTCTGGCATATGTAGATTCCCTCCTTAGACCTAGCTACTTCGATTCCGAGAAAATATTTCAAGTTCCCTAAGTCTTTGGTTTCGAATTCATTGGCCAGATAGTTCATAATCCGAGGGATTTCCTCAATATCATCTCCGGTAAGAACTATGTCATCAACGTACCATAGTTTTTTGGGGCGCGAGGCGCAACGAGGCGCAACGGGTCCGGTGGGGTCTAGGCGCGAGGCGCGGGGCGAGGCGCGCGCCTTATCGACGCGAGGTGCAATAAGGCATAAAAAAATAAAATAAAATAGTATACGCCAATATTATTAATTATAAATACAAAAACAATAAACAAAATGCCAAAAATGCAACAATAGCCCAAAAAATAGACAATAAAACCACTTCAAAGTTCATATTCAAGTATCACATAAAGAGAACAACAAACTAATCGTCCTCATCAAAGTCAACAGAAACAATATCAACATCTTCTGCCTCTTCTTCACCAATGGATTTGTATCCCTCTTCATCCTCCTCCTCCTCCGTCTTTTCAGAAATCACCTCGTCTTCATCAATTAATTGAACTCTATTGGCAG
>NMUG010012828.1:0-10262 GCA_002855965.1 Monotropa hypopitys
TTTTCCGAGAAATGTCCGGATCAAGCCTGAGATATTTGCTAAATTCACGATCCAACTCAGTGATCGGGAATATCAAATTTAAAATATCAAAGTCAGAGTTTGACGAGGGGTCGACCAAGCGCAAACAGAAGTTTCGGACCAAGATCAGAACTCCGGGATACTTTTTGAATTTTAAAGATATTTTTATTTATTTTCTAATTAATTTTCCAAAGGGATAAGCTCAAAACCACTTTTGGAATCTTTCTAAATATCTTCTCCAGCACATAACTTTTGGGCATGTCGCAACTATAGTTGCGATATATATTAATATGTATAGCCAGCCACCATAACAACAATCCAGACCTCAAGCATCCCAATTGCTCTCAATACACTCTCAAATACCAAAGCCCTGGGCATTTCTTTTTGTTAGTTTCCCAAAAACTACCCAAAATCCGATCGAATCTCTGAAAAACCTGAAACCTGCCAAGAACAAGCCTCATTCTTGAAGTATACATACCCGAGCCCATTTCCTTCGGTAAATTAATTTTGTCTCTTCTATTCTTGGGAGACTCTTGATAGTCTTCTAATTCATAGTTCGGTATTAGTCAGTCGGCCGCGTCCGATACTATACCCTACTATGTTTTAAAGAAGCTATCTACAGAAGTCGTCTCCCCGGATTTGTACAGATACAAATATACGAATTTGCCACAATTTTTTAAATATTTGTCTTTTATGTCTTCGAAAAAATATTTGCCTAAAGAATTTGTTACTTTATGTCTTTATCCTCGTTAGAATTCGACACATGCTTGGCTCTGCCGGCTCCGCTGTCGCATACGAGAAGAACATAAAAATATATTTGCCCCAAAAATACAATTAATGCTTACATTTTCATTTCTATAGCCCGACCTTGTCGGTACGCTATATACTTGCCGTCTAGCTCGGAGTATATCCAGCTCGGTTTATATTAATATGTATTGCCGTCTAGCTCGGACTATATCCAACTCGGTTTATATATATGATATCTTATACCCCTGTCCATACATACATATACTTATATATATCATCATATATATAAAGTCTCTCTCTCTTCAGCGATTAACTTTCGCTTTCCCCAAAACACTTTCAAACAAAATAAAATTCCTGTATCCGTACTTTGAATGAAAGCTTGCAGTAGATGTTAAAATCGGATTAAAGGAATGCCTTGTGACTCGGATTATTCCGGAGCACTCGATATTCTATGGGATTTTTCACACTTAAAGAAAATAATTCACTCCCTCATTTTTCAAGACATAGTCGAAGCTCTGTCCGATTGGTGAAAATAAATCATTCTTCCAAAGCCCGGTCAAAATTCTATCCGGCAACATTTCATAAAACATTTTTACAGTCGAAGTTCTGTCCGACTGAAAAATACAAAAACACTTTTAAAATAAAAATAAGTTCCTCGATTCGTACTCTGAAGTGAAAGCTTGCAGTAGCTGTCAGACTCAGATTAATAGAATGCCTTGTGACTCTAGACATGCCGGTTCACTCGATATTCTTTGGAACTTTCGAACCAAAAATATCCTTTCTTTCCAAAAAACGGTCAAAGTTCTGTCCGACCTATTTCAAAATATCCCTTTCAAAACTCAGTCGAAGCTCTGTCCGACTGATAAAAATAAAATTGTTTTCTCAAACGCGGTCGGAATTCTGTCCGATCATAGAAAACCACTTTTCAGGGATCTAGCCGAAGTTCTGTCCGGCTAAAATCCAAAATCAATTTCAAGGCACAGTCGAATTGCGTCCGACTGCCTAAAATAAAATCACTCTTTATAGTTGGAATTCAGTCCAACTACAGAAAATACTTTTCAAAAACATAGCCGAAGTTCTGTCCGGCTCAAATAAAATTTTGTTTTTAAAAACGGTCGAAGTTCTGTCCGACCATCACAAATAAAATTAAATTAACAAAACAAAGTCATTTTCAAATCACAGTCGGAATTCTGTTCGACTGTAAAAAATCATCTTTCGCCGAAGTTCTGTCCGGCTAAAAAATAATCCTTTCTTATCAAAACCGGGCCAAAGGCCACCCATAATTCTTTCAAAATTAAAATTGGGCCGACAGGCTGCCTGTCAAAATTCCCCCTTTCTAAACCGGGCCGAGATTCACCCGTCAACAACTATATCCAGGAGTCTTTCAATTCAATTCATTTCATACATAATCAGTAATAATTTTCATTTCTCTTAGGCGAGAAAACAATTGATTTTGGGTCAAAAAAGAGATTTACTTTTGAAAGAGAAGTACCGAAAGGGCGAATGGGGTGCCTAACACCTTCCCCATTCGTAATTAAATCCACGAACTCGAATTTCTGGTTTTGCAGACACTTTTTCCAATTAAAAAGTCATCTTGTTCAAACAAAATGACATCTTTTTCAAAATAAAATACCGGTGACTTGGCACACCACAACTCTATGCTGAGTGGCGACTCCGAAAACAGATTAATAATAGGTTGCGTATTGTTTAGGCAATTGCAAAACCGTTGTTAAATCTGAACATTTTAAAATCGGCACACTCAGGCCATCAGAGTATTTTCAAACAAACCCCCCAAATCACAGACAAATCCCAACATCGCGGATTCTTCCATCCCGGAAAATGTCTCCTCCGCGACAGGAGACGAGGGAAGGACGGAAAAATTTTCCGACGTGACACATAGCTCGGAAGAAATTAAATAAAACACATGTCACAGTTATCCCTAGGAAATTGAAAGCAAAGACGCCAGCAAACTAGTTACCAATGTCAATAGTTCAAAGTAGTTATTACAGACCCATCAGAATTAAAAAAAATAGTCACATCAAATTATGGTCATATCAGTGATGATATTCTCAGAAGATGGCTCTATAGTAGCATCCAGTGGTGGATCAGACGAAGACGTTGTCAAAGTAAGAATGACATCTTGTGTAGAGGTCTCAGAAGTTGTGGAAGTCGGGTGAATGGCATCCTGGTCGGTTGGGGGATCAGATAAAGGTGGCATACTTGTGGAGATCTGTCCTTGACTCCCTAGAAGTGCGGGATCAACATCTTCCTGTGCTGGGGATGCATGCTGGAACGACAAGAATATGGAAGGCATTGGAGTCACTGTGCGAAGCGGAGAATCTAATGGCACTCCCATAAAGTCTAATGCCCCTCCCCAGTATCTAGAAAAAATTGAATCCTCCAAGCCAGGGAGTGGCTAAGCGAATTCCTTCAAGTATTCCTTCCCAGTCTCATGTGATCCAATAGCATGTCCCTCCTCCCGCGCTATTTTGATTTCTTGGAGATGTCTTTCTTTCAAATCTACCACTTCCTTACGAGACTTCTCCAAAGTAATGGAGCGCAACTTGAATTTCTCAGCAACTACAGTCATCTACTTTTGGTGTGCTGTAAATCTCCTTCGGGACTCTTCCAGAGCTTCAGCCTTGACCTTCGCTAGAAGCTCCTATTGTTTGTTGAAATTATGGTCGGCCTCCAGCTGAATTTGTTTTATCTTGTCCTGCTACATCAGCACATCACCAGCCAGCTGGGCACTCTTTTCGATCAACATAGCAATTGTGTCATCCTTCTTGATAATCTGTGTGGCACATTGGTTGTTCGTGGCTTGTTCTCGCTCATACTGAACACGTAGATCAGATATTTTCTTGTTCAGTACGGCAACACATTGAA
The DNA here is from genome assembly GCA_002855965.1 of Monotropa hypopitys. Lineage (NCBI taxonomy): Eukaryota > Viridiplantae > Streptophyta > Magnoliopsida > Ericales > Ericaceae > Monotropa > Monotropa hypopitys. Next base: position 3,652 of record NMUG010012828.1, read on the forward strand.
CGGCCTATAGAATAGTGGAAGAGAAGGAGTAAGCAAAAAGTTGTGCATATGAAGTTACATTAGAGTATGTAAAGGGTTACCTTGAAAGAGCCTGCGCAAGCTGAGGCAAAAAGGTCAATGTCTTCTCGTTGGTCCTCTATTTCCATATCTCTCGGTAGTAGAATTGTCCAGGACAGACCCAGGGCAGTTGGCAGTTCCTCCACCTGGTCAGTTACTTGCACAAAGGTCTCCCCTCCTTTCTTCAGCAGAGGGAGCTAGAGAGTAGGATCCAAATTGGCCCGTGGTCGGCGTGTTCGGTCAGTCCTTTGCCATTTGGGCAGAGGAATATCTTCTTCAACTTCAGATGGGACAAGAGTCTCGACATCGATTGGGATTACCACTACAAGGGGAGTGTGGGAGTTGGTTCAGCAACAATAGGGAGAGGTGCAGTAATCTGGGTGGACTTGGGTTTGGTGGATGCTGGTTTTGGTATGGTTTTGGCAGAAGTTGTTGGTCGGATACTGGTGCCAGTAGCAACAACGGTTGCCAGTGCGACAGTTGGCAGCGCGCCAAGGGAAGTAGATATGGAAGGATGGCGAGCTGGTGGGGAGAGGATCCTAGTCGGCAAGTTTTTTCCAGACACCGCCAAGGTTGAACCTGATTATGTCGTCTTCTTGTTTGTCCGGGCTAAGTTTTGGCTCAGGAGGGGCAGTACGGCTAGAAGCACCAGTTTCAACTATGATGGCTTTTCCTTTATCAACCTTATTGCCTGGTATTTTGGCTAAAGTTCTGATTGGTTGAGGTGGTCTATGGGCTTTTGGGTCTGGGTTGATTACCAAAGCTGGTTGTCACCCCGCGGTAACCTCAGTAATGGGGGACGTAACTGAGAAGGTTGGAAATGGATCTATCCAAGATGAAACCACGAGAATCCGTATGGTTTAGGGCACGATCAACTTCAGCGGACTTGTATTCCTTGTTTTTCAAGGATTTCTTGTTGATATTATTAGCAGCTGTAAGGTGTCACAAGATAGGGATCAGTAAGAGAGATAAGCAGTTTTGAAAAGCAGGAGAAGGAAAAAAAAACTGAAAGGGGAGGGAACTGACAGGGAGTTCCGTCATGATGCGAGAGGGAATAGGTCTGTTCTTCGCCAGCAGCATACTCCCAATTGCTAGTGACGATGAGAAGATCATCGTCGTTACCCTTTTTGGTATCCAGGATATTTGGACTAGTTTCCCCATTTCAGCCCTAAACTTGAAGTACCAGACCCCTGGTTTAGTACTGTTTATAGTGTAATGGTATAAAATTTCGTGAATGGTTATCTTGGACCCAGTTATGCAGTTTAGGGTTGTAACCCCCATCACGACGCGCACCATGTTAGTGTACATCTGAGTGGGGATGAGGCTCGTGTAACTACAGAAGTTGCGAAAGAGAGGCTCAAGTGGAAATATAACTCCTACCTCGAAAATGTCTATCAAAGAAATAACCAAGGTGTTGTCATCATCCTTTTCAGAAGTATATCCCCGGGGGGCAAGCTCGACAGAAACATCGTCCGGGATGTTGAAGTACTCCCGGAAGCCAACCATCTTTTTGGAGTCGTTCACTCTGGCCCAGAAGATCTCCATGTTTCGAAAGAGTTATGTGTGAAAGTAGAGGAAAGGAAGATTGGTTGTGGAATTACTTACTGTTGATGAAGGTAGGAAAGTTTAGAGAAGTTGTGCCTAGGGATTGGCATCAGTATTTAGAGGGGTGGAATGTTTGAGAAGGATATTTTATTTTGATATGGCGTGGTTGAGGCGGACAAACGAAAAGACTTTGAGTTGTTCGAAAATTTTACCTCGATTTGCGTAAATTCAGTATTAATCGCAGCGCACGGGTCATACCACATTTATAGGGTAATGATGGTTGTAGGTTATAAATGAGTGGCAGTTACAAATTGGAGGCTAACCGCACGACGTCGTTTATGGCAGCCTGGGAACATTTGCCTACTTCTATAGTGTAACATCCCAAACTTCAAAACACACAAAATTGAATTTTTTTGAACTTCTTTGCTAAATAAAAACCTCTAGTAATAATTGCCAACATAAAATAAAAGGAACAAGTGTAACCTCAAAAAAATAAAACCCAACGTTCTACAAGTACTCATGAATCCCCAAGGAAATAAGCCTCAAGATGAAACAGTTAACTACTACAAAATCTCCAATACAAGTCCCTGAAATAAAAGACAGTAAAAGTCTACCAACGATACTAAGAAGAGTCTCAGTCAAAAATCCTCCAAAGGACAACCTCAAGCAAATAATCCCATTCGAGCATCCAGACACCTTCAGCCTTATAGTGGACCGCTAACCCTGCGACCTATTTCCAAGCCAAAGACAAGGAAACAAAGCGTGAATATGATATCTTTAACTTCCAAAACTCAAGCAATATCAGTGACAGAAAATCATGAATATGAGCAGTTATGACTTTCATTCCAAAATGCATGTCATGCATGATACTTTATATATACTGGCCAAAGCCCTTTTTCAAAAGATTTGAGCATCTCATGCCCTAAAAATAGCTACTACTATAGGTAGTAGTTCGTATGTCCCGTGCACATTCTTGGGTACGTCCCACGCACCCGTTGGACTTACGCTGGTTGCCAACAATTGGACTTTTTCAAGTTGCCAATAATACCACCCGTCCTACGGAGGCAATGCATAATATATATACATACATATCATGCTTTCTATCTCAACCATGCATTATGTCTATGCATATCATTCACATTATGCCATCATGTGAGCGAGGCCTCAATGCCTTCGTCAAGCGTCCCTGTCAAAACAATTACAATTTCAGTCCATAATATACATATAAATTGACAATGAGTGAAACATTAACATGCTCGACAATAATTTTAAAGGGTCTAAACAATAGCCATCCCTTCCAAAATATTCAATCCTCATAAGAGATCTACTAGGTTTTTACCATATCTAAATTAGGTCATATATATACATGAACCTATGTATATTCACATAGAAATCTTAACAACGCGATTAAAAGACTATCAAATTACAAGGCTCCTCACGCATCCATATCCATAACCACTTACATGCAAAAATCCTCATAACACCTACAACCAACTCATAAACCATGCACTCCTCTTAGGGAAATCTATAAATCCGGTTGATTTAGACAACATAAAAAATATGGGCTTGATACAGGAACTAGCCTCAAGGTTTGTAGAAAGATAGGGAGAAAGGATTCACAAAACACAATAGATTAGAGAGCTTACCCAAGGATTGAACCACAAGAGAAATCCTTGCACCAACTTCACAAAATCTATTTCTCCTTCAAGCTTTAGCAATGGAGACTCTCTCCTTCTCTCTCTCTTTTCTCTCTAGGTTTAGGGAGTTAGAATGGTGGCTAATGAGGCATATTAGCCCTAAAACATACTAATACACTTAGGTTAAACATTTAGGGAGTAAATGGTCCAAAAAGCTCCTAAAAATTTTCTTTCCGCGTCTAATTTTTAAAGCCCGACTGCCGCTTTGTCCAGACGACCGGGTCCCCGTCCGGACGAGACCTAACCTTGGTCCGGACGAGACCCACCCTCGTCCCGACGAGCCCAAACCTAGAACTCCCCAAACTTTCTGCTCCACCGTCCTGTTCCCCGTCCGGACGGCCAACCCCTCGTCTGGACGAACCATCCTCCCGGTCCGGACGAGACTCACCAAGACCTCGAACCAACTCACTGCTTTGTGGTCCGGACGACCCCACTCCTGGTTCGGATGAGAATGCCATTTTGGTCCAATTTCTTTACCAAACTCAAATCCAACCTTCCCAACTCAACTCTTAACAATCTTTCAACATTCTAAATCACAAATTTTCATCCTAAGATCACCCTATGACCTTCCCAAGTCTAACACCACTTCATTTCAAAACCTCAAGGATTAAAAATTCATGCTTATTATCTAAGTTAGTCTTAACCTCACTTCTTGACCTCAAACACATCAATCACCTCTAGATTCATCTACCATCATGATTTTAAATGATTAACCTCAAGGTCCAAATCCGATTATTTAATAAAGAACACTAATTATTTATACGAAATAATTAAAAGAATTGAATGAAGGTTACGGGTATTACATACAGTGCGACTAAAGCAATCAAAGCTGGGGGCAATTATGGTAGGGTAAATCTGGATTAGCCACGTGACATGTGGATTCGGACATCCTGTGCATTTATTCAGTGTGATGAGGGCACCAGGTATGATTATATACTCAATATGATATTGTTACCAATATATGGCACTACGGGATGAGGTCAACAAAGCAGAGTTGATATCTTGGCAGTGCGGTATATGGGCAACGCGGTATATGGGAAACACGGTATGCAGGCTGGATCCCCCCAGGTTTGGCCAGTAGTACGTCCATAGAGAGTCTATGTTGAGGGTAAGGTTTGGCCTGATATGGCCTAACATTCAGACAACATAGGAGTTCTATTGAGGGACATACGGGATTGGATCAGGGAGAATTTAGCCAGATGTGTATTCCCTAGGGCCTGAGCAATACTTGGACTGGAATTTGAGTGATAAAGCTTATTGTGGACCCAATAGTTATGTGATACTTGGGATTAGGTCAGGCCTAGTGGGCTAGACATCATGGTAGTGCGGCTTAGATATCAAGGGACCATGACTGGGATCACGGCAAGATCTGGTTAGCCAGGAGTAAGGTTGGCACCTTGGCTGTGGATAAGGCTAGGCACAGTGCGGCAAGCATCACAGTGCGATTTGTGATCAGCTCGGCATAACATAGGCAGGCGTATAAGTAGTGATTAATAAGTAAGACATTGATCATTACACATTTCAACTGTTATTAGGCCAAATATGTATGTTAAACGTATAAGAAGAAGTCCAAAAGGTGGGAGGTGAATAGTCCGGTTGATTAATTAGATGGGAGACGAGAATTCTCCTGTCTAGATTCATTCTTCCTTCTTAACGAGGAGTTACGAAATTGGAACGACATAATTAATCACGGAGTGAGAGGCATAAAAGCAGACAGTTACTCTCTTCAGAGGGGACCGGTAATTCTAGTAACAAAACTCTGTCCAAATATTCTCTCAACTCTCTGTGTTTATTTCCTTTGATTAGGGTTAAGTTTATCTCTTACCGGGACTAACTTAATCATCGGAAGACCTTCCAAGTCACTTGGCAAGGGGGTCTCCTAACCGTTTGTGGTTGCAAAAAGATACTGAAAGAAGGCAAAACATGAGATAAGACGAGAGCACAGAAAAAAGAAGTTATAGAAACAAACAAGTCACAAAGTCAAAGTTAATAGTCGTATGCTTGCAGGGATGAGTTTTATCCCTGCACATCAATAACTAGAATTTCTCATTCCAATTAGTTAGTCATCATAAAATTTCTTATCCCAAATGAGTATTTCATATATCTCATGTCAACTTGTCAAATATTCTTTTCAGACTTGTTGGCTTTTAAGATTAACAATGACTCAAATATCAATTAAGTTGAACTTCGCGCTTCCATGTTTTATCTTTTATTCCGGACTAACTTCATTCTGCTCGAAACCCTAAGTGTGATTATGTTCCACTGTCTTTTGGCAGGAAATAAATGTTGTGACAAGCTCATGAATGGATGAAAAGAGCCTCTACCTAAACTTTTTCAAACAACAATAAAAACAATAACACTTACAATGCATTTACTTGCGGATTTTATTTTTATACCTAACAGGCTAACCCTCAATAAATATGTCTTATGTATATATGGTATAATCCTTAAAAGCAGCATGTGTACATTTTCAGATGTATCTAAAAGGTAGTAATCGAGCAACCTTCATCTTGTTTTGTTTCACGACATCATCACCATTTGTTAGATTTTCCTGAACTTCTCTCTGATTAATTTCCATGGCACATGTGGGTCTCTCCTAGCTATTAGTTATGTCCAATAATGATATATAGGCCCTAAGATCTAAGGTAAGGATTCAGAAATGAAATTTAAGTAATAGAACAGTACTTCTTTAGATCGAATACTATATGTCATGTAGTTCGGTGAAACCCAGTGAGGTCAGTTGAAACATCTACTACTACTAACTATCAATCAAGGTTTGAATAGGTTGGTGTGAATAATGAAAGCAGACTGACTTTTCCTTTTGACGCATTTAAGTTTTAAACTTGAACATTGATGGTGCAAGATTAATTAGGACCCCGGGCGACTGTGTTTGGGGGACCACGTAATGGGCTGTTGTTGACAATACAATTAATGCAATACATATATTTATTTGGCATTAAGAATAATTCTTACTATTACGTTATCGAGATAAGGCTGTGGCTTTCAATTCAATGCCTAGCTAGCACTTGCATATAGTTGAAGAATTATTATAAGGCTGTATGGGAGTAGGATGTGACATCATCGTCATATCGTTTTCCCGATAAATGATGGAACTATAAAACACAAATTGCATCTCTCCTCTCTCTTGTGCATTAGGTCTATGCAGTGGGTATTTAGACAAAAACCAACAACACGATAACATGATGTGAATTTTTGCTTAATTGATAAATTGTATTCAATTATTAAATAAAGTCAATGAAAATGAAATAGACTGTTTTGTTAAATTAATTTATATATTTATATAATATTTAT
>NMUG010012829.1:0-10263 GCA_002855965.1 Monotropa hypopitys
AAATATTATTATCTATCTATAAGCGTGAAACATTGAATGAATTTTAAGTTTTATGTACAACCAAAAATATTCCACCAAAAAAGTTGTGCAACTAGATTTCGGAACATACCAGTTGTAATGAACTAAATTTCAAAGAATTTGGATTCAAAATCTAGCATGACCATTATAGAAAAAGACATGGATATCTAAACTGCAATAACATCCCCTAAGCAAAACCTATAGATACCAGTTGAAACATACAAGTTGTTTAGATTTCGACTAGGATTCAAATTTGAAAGTCTGAGAATTTTTGATACCTGGGAATAGCTTAATCACTCGAACACTTGATCAATTCCACTAATGTGATATGAAACTATGTCCATGCGTGAGAGAGAGGAGAACGAGAGGCGTGGTTGAGGGTTGATAGAGGAGACGAGAAGCGCGGAGGGTTTCTCTGAAAACTGATTACGCACGAGAGATAGAGATGAGACGCGAGGTGCGGAGGGTTTCTTTGAACTGATTACGAGAGAGAGAGGAGATGCGTGGCGAGGCGCCGAGGGTTTTCCATTTGAGAAAAACCTAAACGGGAGAGAGAGATTGGATTTCAGCCCACCCAAAATAAACTAAGTAATAAAACTTAATAAATTTGTGGGGTTTTGCTTAAACCCTGGGAATAAAATGCGGGAATGTCCACTTTTGTTGTAGTGTTGACTAAGGGTTAGAAAGTGGCTTTAGGAGATTTCAATAATTGAAGGCCTTGAGGTGAAAATTGGGGGTTGAAGTCTTCTACAACAATTCTCCTAAGGTAAACATGAATTTAGTGATGTGATTTTTATATTTGTATCACTTGGGATTGGGGAGTTAGATCTTGATTTCTCTTCTTAATCTCGTTTTTAGAGAAAACCCACTAGTTAGGATGGATTTTTGGGATAATTGGTTGTATTAGAAGGTTGCAAATGAGTATAAGTCATATATATATATATATATTAAGTCCTTAGATGTTTGGAATATTGTAACAATGATGAATTGAGTTTTTGAGTCTTAAAAATTGGGTTTGGCGAAGTTAGAGTCATTTTTGGTCGAAAAATCACGTTCTGCAGATTTTGGAGCAGAAGGGGTCCCGACCGGTTGGGGTTCCATGTGCAACCAGTTGGGCTGGGGTTGGCTGGGAGCAACCGGTTGGGACATCGGTTGGGCTTGGGAAGGCTAGGGCCAACCGGTTGTGAATGGGTTGGCAATCGGTTGGGAGTGGTTCTGTTCAAAATTTTGGGTAAGTCTTTGGGTGATGAAAAATAACCAAATAAGGTCATGAAAGGACAATTACTTGCACGTTAAGGCATGTAAAGAATTTATTTACAGTTTTCTATTTGAAATCCAACTTATAATCGCAATGTAGACTAAAATTGTAGTTTGATTGACAGGGACGCAAGAGGAAGGCATTGAGGCCTCACTCAAGAGCAAAGAGAAGGTTTGAACATTGGTACTGGTGAGTGTAAGGATGTGGTATCTTTAATTGTACGTTCATAATGTTGTTTTAGTTAACTGTTTATTATGACATGAGAAGTTAACGGTATAGTTGTTGTATTAACACATAAATGCATGATGAAAATGATATGCATGAACATAAATGCATGATGAGAATGATATGCATGTACATAAATGTATGATGAGAATGATATACATCGACATAAATGCATGAGTTGAGATGGAAAGCATAATATGCACGTATATATATTATGCATGCCTCCGTGGGACGGGTGGTGTTATTTTCAATTGAGTAAGGCCAATGGTTGGCAACTAGCGTAAGTCCAACGGGTGCGTGGGACGTACCCCAAGAATGTGCGCGGGGCGTACGAACTACTAACTATAATACTTTCAGGGCATGGGATGCTCAAATCTTTTGAAAACGGGCTTTGGCCAGTATATGTAAAGTATCATGCATGAGATACACTTTGGAATGAAAGTCATAATTGCTCATATTCATGATTTTTTGTCACAGCGATTACTTGTATTTTGGAAGTTAAAAATATCATATTCACACTCTTTTTCCTTGTCTTTGGCTTGGAAATAGGTCTCAGGGTTAGCGGTCCACTACAAGGCTGGAGCTATATGGATGCTTGAATGAGATTGATGAGCTAGTGCCATCTAGTGAATAAGATTTGGTGCTTGTGGCTGATTTTAGAACCTTGGTAGACTCTTATGGTCTTTCCTTTTTCAAAGACTTTGGGATTTTGTAATAGTTGTGGTCGTTTCATTAATGCTTATTTCCTTGGTGTTTTATGAGTAATGGTAGCATTGTTGAGTTTTATTTTGAAGTGGTACGGTTTTATTTATTTAGTGTTGGCAGATACTACTTGAGATTTTTATTTAGCAAAGAAGTTTATAAAAAATTTTATTTTTAGCATATTTTGAAGTTTGGGATGTTACAAACCCGGAATGTACTTGGATAGGGATTCCATGATTTATCCATGTTACGAAAAGTATGAACTTAATAATGTGAACAAGTAATGTAATGAGGATGGTGGGATATCCGAAATGTAATTGGCTAGGGATTCCATGGTTTATCTATATTCATGAAATGAATGAAATAGAGAAATAGAAAGCAAAGAAATACCTCAAATATCCCAAGTTGCATATAAATCCAATACTTAACAACAATGATAGTTGTGAGGTTCTTGAGGAGAGTTAGTAGGGAGTATTTTAGTTGTGTTGCTTCAGTGGACCTAGGATGCCTTCCTCTTTGCACTCACTTGATCTTGAGGACTCGAATACACATACATTTTAGGTAACACACCTATGTCCACCATTGCTTTAAGTTGGGTTTGCATCACGTGTACCTTGGGCTCTTTTACTATTCTTGTACGTATTGCATGTGGACACCACATATGCATGTTTGGTAGTAGTTCGGGGTTTTCTCACTGAGCTGTGGTTCGCTCAGACCCTCCTTTTTCTCCTTTTCTAGTTCTGTTTCGCAGGGCTAGGAAGACTTATTGATTTGGAGTTCGAGTCAGCTACTGGATTTTCTTGGGCTCGGCTACTCCAGTTTCAGTTGTCTTTTGTACATTATATTTCAGTTGTAGTACTTCAGTCGTAGCCATGTATCGTACTTTACTTCTTACGCTCTTGTACATTTCTTGTATCTATTCTCTTGTACTATTTGTGATGTAATGATAAATTCAACTGAATGTATCTGGATGGCAAGTAGTTGTATCCCCTCATTTATTTAAATTGCTTTTAAATTGTATGTCAAAAAAAGTTTGAAAATTCGAAGGCGTGACATATTGGCTTTGCTTCTGCGATTTTCACGGAGTATGCCGGTCATAAAGAGATGTCGAAAGCCATAGAAATAGGTCTAGAGTGTGCCAGACTAACCTGGAGTATGATAGTCATAAATATAAATGGCAACTGCTATAGAAATTTGTTCGGAGTGTGTCGGTATAGATAATCTGGAGGATACCGATGTAGATGATCCGGAGAATGCTAGTGTTGATGACACGAACGGTGATGGTGCAGATAATCTAGAGGATACCGGTGTAGATAATCTGGAGAATGCTAGTGCAGATGATCCGGTGGGTGTCGGCGTAGATAATCCAGAGGATACCGATGCAGATAATCTGGAGAATGCTAGTGTAGATGATCCGATGGGTAACGGTGTAGATAATTCAGAGAATACTGGTGCCGATTATCCATAGAATGCTAGTGTAAATCATCCAATGGGTGATGGTACAGATAATCCGAAGAATACCAATGTAGATAATCCGGAGAATGCTAGTGTATATGATCCGATGGGTGCCAGTGCAGATAATTCGGAGAATACCATTGCAGATAATCCGGAGAATGCTAGTGCAGATGATTCGGGGGTGCCAGTGCATATAATCTAGAGGATACGAGTGAAGATAATCTATAGAATGCTAGTTTATGTCGTCCCATACCGGACTTGCTTGAAGAATGCCATTTTATGCCATCCCATATCAGACTTTCTTGGAGGATGCTAGTTCATGTCAGCCCATACGGGACTTGCCTAGAGAATGCCAGTTCATGCCGACCCATACCGGACTTGCATGGAGAATGTCAGTTCATGTATGTATGGATGATTGATGCTTCCACATCCACGGTCTGGACTAACCATGGACAGTCCTGGGCTAACCATGGACATGACTAGATGATTGGAGAGAAGTTGTCAAAGCCATAGGGTCCATCACGTATGGACTTTCTTTGGACGAATCTTCGACTGGCCGTCCTTTGGGCTGGGATTTGCTTCACCATAGATCTGTCTGGTACTCATCTTTTCATTAGGGGGTCGACATTCCTATAAGAGACCTGGATTATCGGACAAATTTCTTGCCCTAGCCGTGGGTCAGAACAAACAAGAATGGAGATGATAACAAATTAAATTCATGACGATTTAAATACGACTTCAAGATCTAGAAATAAAGAATAAAAATTTAAGAAATTTGATCAGATGTTATATGTGACTGTAGTGAATGTGCCTGGAGCCCCAGCTAAGTGAGGACATCCAGACGGGCAGCTGGCCATCCTTATAGAATTTGTGGGATGTTGTCCTCTGGTACGGGGCCTGCCTGGCCTATCGGCCCGCCTCCTGCCTCTTTTTCCGATCAATCAATTTGTTGAGGTGCCCTTGGTGAACAAGAAGCTCCATGTATGCTTTGAACGGAGAGAAGTAGCAGTGTAGTGGCCCCTTTCTCTATGATAAGTGCAATACACCCAACTATTTCCGCCACTTTCGGCGCACGTCTTGTGGTCCGAATAGCTAAAGAAGGTGATACATATTGACTCAGTGAAGATTGTCGTTTCGGCTACGTAGTCCTTTGCATTTGGCTTCTTCCTATCCCCAATCTTGACCAGGTTGACCTGGTGCTAAGTTCCAAGGCTAGAGGTTGACAGGGATTGGTTGGCCGGATACTGAGCCACCCAATCGGCCAACAGATCCTCCAACTGGAAAAATTTGTCTATTCTTTGCATGTGGTCATCCATATCATCAGTAGGATTGAGCATGAGCTCACGAAATACCAAGATGTTGATTGTTGTTATGCGCATATCAAAAATAAGATTTATAACAATTAAATAACACTACATAGTAATGATAAGTCAATGATCAATCACGATGAAAGTAAGAGATGTTTATATAATTAAATTAAGCTTCCAAATCTAATTCTAAAAGAGAGTTGAATTGGTTTTAATTTTTGGAAACTAAAATAACATGGAAAGTTTTAAATAAGGAAAGTGTAGAATTTAGGAAACAATGCAAATAGGAAAGTTGTAAATATGAAAGCATATATAATATGGAATTAGAAAACGTATGAATTAGGAAAGTTTGCAATATGGAAACAATCAAAATAGGAATGTTTCAAAATAGGAAAGTTCTAATAAAGAAAGTTATCTAATATGGAAAACGTATCTATGGTGTTGAATCCACTTGGTCCACGTATTACTGGTTCAACATGAAATGCAAACGATTGTTTGGAATCACCTACATCGCAATTGATTGCAATCCAATTGGATGTCGTCGAACGGTATTCGCAAATCACCGAATAGCATGGACTATCGCTGCCTAGCTTGAGCCATCTCACTAGTACAATCCATCTCAAAGGCACAGATTGTCTATAAGCATGACTTGTCTTATGGTGTATCGACCATCTTACTCAACTATCGGAATCAAGAATGCACCATTGAATAACTTAGTGTTTGATTATAGTAAACTACAAACACAAGAAATTATAAGGAAAAACCATTCATTAATCAACGAATCTTCAAAGTTATACAATCAAATCCGAAAAATACAAAAGAATCGAACCTAGAATACTTTGATTACAAGCTTCATCGTACCCTAGATGTATAAGTTAGCCGGCCATCGTGATGGCGACGTCCATGGAAGTAGTGAAATATTTGTCGCAAACTGCCATACGAAATCCTCCTCTAGCCTCCTTAAATTGATACAATATGATATATGATATGAGGGATATGAGAGATCCTTATTATAGACCCCTAAACATCTTTAAATAGGACTCATTAGGTTAAATTCGAAGTTTTTCTTTCAAAAATTCCCCCAAGCTGACTTAAATAATTTTCTCTAGGAATGACACGTTACCGATAACTTGCTTACACATTACTAGTAACACAACCCTCTGTTTCTAAGCTATGCAGACTCAAGTTACCGATAACCCGCATTATGCTTTACCGATAACCCAAGTCTTGGGAATTTGGCTATGGTGCTCTAGTTACTGGTAACCTGCATGACTCTAGTTACCAGTAACCCATGCCACTGGATTTTAGGTTGACCCCCCTATGTTGATTTCTTGACTTCGGGACCTTCTTCAATGTTGTTCGGGTCATCATTACAGATGTCCCAGTATATGTACTTTGCACTTCTGCTATTGTTTTCTCTTTTGTCCATTTATTACTCCTTTTGCAGCATATTTCCTATAAATTCTACTAAAGCTGTAAAGGCCATAAACTAAATAAATATACAAAATCATGCTAAGAAAATGTATAATTAGAGAGTATAAATAGGCATGTTTTCGTACCCATAATATCCCCTAACTTACACTTTGCTAGGGCCGAGCAAAGAAAGAGAATAAAACAATAAATAATAGGAAATAACTGAATAGATGAGAACAATGAGGATAGTTCCTTTAAACCCTCAAGAGGACCCTGTAGGACGAGTATAGTCTCGTGAGGATTTTCAATATTGATCACCTACAAAATACATTTATACTAGGATAATTATGTAAGCCTCAATCACTCCCCAACATAACACATGGACTATGAAAAGAGTATGCAAGTATTCTACCAAGTAAAGGCAAGATAGAGTCATTTATTGTCAAACTTAAACAAGAGAACTCTTTAATTTAACTCATTTTAATTTGATTTGCCATTAAAATAGAGTTTCATACTGTACTCGGATAGAGAGAACCCACAAAACATGTGCAAAGTGAAGATCCAAGGATTTCATCTAAATTCGGATTTGACACACATACTCAAACCCCTAAGCAATCATCAAGACACACAATTGTTTTTCCAACTGCTCCCTGTAGTAGCCGGACTTTAATCGGGTCAGTCCAGATCCAACCATCTAGCTTATCCGGACCCCACCTTAAGCATCTATCGGAGCAGTCCAGGGTCGTCGGCCTCATGGACCTCCGACACACACTTCATCTGCACAACCAAAGGACGGAACTGGTAGTTCATCATGCAGACCTTCAAAAATCAAGGCAGACTCTCTTAATATCCGAAGGAGCCAACCAGGGCCTCCAACCTCATGACGCTCCGAACATCTCACTTGTGCATCTTTTCAAAGCTAGGTACAATAATGGCTCTCTTGTGACCAGGGCATCTCTGGACGGCGGGGATCATTGGTGAGATGGCCCCCCAAACCTACGGCTACCACGTTGGTCGAAAGAACAATGCGTTCTTTCCTTATGGTAAGGGAACAACTCCCATCTGACCGACCATTTAGTGGATTGTCCACCCGTCGGTAGTAACACAGGATGAAGTGCTCCATCATGATGCTCACGGTCCCACCATCCGTACGATGACCCAGCCCACCGATTGCAGCGGCCTAGTTGGCCCAACATGTGCACTACTAGGTATGACGTCATTCGGAGGGACTAGCGACGCACACCCCATGCACCATCCTTGGGCTCCAAGTCAGGTTCTCTCTGTAAATACCCCATTGAGGTACTGTTCACAGGACTTTTGGACTCCCTATCTTCGGACCTCTCTATTTACAGTCATTTCCTCCTCTTTGGATGATCACTGACTTGATCTTTGAAGGCGCCGTCCAGTCACTGCCGATCGATGGGCTCTAACCTTTGTTTTGTAAAATCCAAGCAGGAGGATCCCATTTGTTCTTGTAGGTTGGCCTATGCCAAGTTTTGGTACCACTGTCGACCGCTAAGTTACCTAAGGAGATTAGTCAAAGACCAGGCAGATGGGAAACAACCACCACAATTGGCGATTCTGCTGGGGACGACTACAATCTTCTAAAGATTTTTGGTGGTTTTTCCTTAGACCTCCCTGGGGCTTCTAACTGTTCGATGGGAAGTAAAATATCCCCTTCCACTAGAACCACAGAGTTGTCTGGTGTTCCTCCTCTTCCTCCAGCGTTGCCGTTGACAGTCCCCCATTTTTCGGTAGAGATTCTCAACCCTTCTGCCGTCCAGCCTTCGACTGGGCCCAATTCCGACATAGCCTCAACCATGGAGAGGCTGCTCAGACAAAAAGACACCGAGATTGCCTTCCTCAAAGGGGAATTCTCCAAGCTCACCGAGCATCCCCCACGTACAGCTTCTGTCATGTCAAATGCGGGTAACATAAGATGGCACAGGAGCGGCACGGAAAAAGCCAAAACAGACCCCATGCAGCAGACGACCGGAAAAGATAGATCAGGACTTGAGCAACTGTCCCGCGAAAGACCTACACCCAGTGCCTAGTCCCTAGGGACATCAGGCGGGACACTGTAGATGTATGATCATGGGGTGTTCATTCCGATCCTCCCTAGGAAGGACGTACACCACCCAGAAAGAGAGAGCTGAAACGGGCCTCAGAGGAGGTTATCGGAGGATGATGTAGAAGGGCACCGTAAATGCTCGGACACAGGTTTTTGAAGCCCAGAGAGATGACACCAGAGCAGCCGTCGCCACCACATGCCCTCCTCCCCTCATAGGATTGACCGTGAGGATTGCCATCAGCATAGAAGAGAGCGCTCGCCCGAGCGCCCCACGGGGAATGCCCTCTGGAGCATTGACGCGTGTCTTGGAAAGCTTATCACCTCTTTTTACTCCAGGGCCATCGACTCGGCAACAATCCCTCTGGGATTCAATCTGCCCAAATTTGCAAGGTACGATCCAAAGATTGATGCTTACACGCACCTTATTTATTTTTAGAAGGTCATGGCCCTCTACACAACCTCCGACGCCATTATGTGTAAAGTCTTCTATACGAGCTTGGGGATACAGGGCTCCTTGTGGCTCAACAAGCTTCCTCCAAGATTCGTCCAAAGCTTCAGGGATCTCGAGTGGGCATTCCTTGCTCGCTTCGTTATATGTACCACATAGTGCAAGGATGTTATCGCCCTCATTAGCCTCAGAAAGTGCCATGGAGAGTCTCTCCGGCTGTATGCCAACCAGTACTGGGAGATATATAATGAAATCCAAGACTGTGACCATGACATCACATCCACATCCTTCAAGATGGGCCTTGAGACCGACAACCTGATCTTACGTGAACTCGTGCTGAATCCTCTAGATGACATGGATGATCTCATGCAAAGAAAAGACAAAATCTTCCAGCTGGAGGATCTGCATTTCGACCGGGCAGCTCAACACCCTATAGACTGGTCACTTCCTATGTCTGGATCCGGGATGTGACGCCAGGTCAATTGGGTGAAAGCCGGGGAAGGGCGAAGACCAAATCCAGAGGACTATATGGCCGAGACGATGGTATTCACCGAGCCAACGTACACGATCCTAAAGCAAATTCGAGATCAGCTCTTCTTCAGTCATCCAGACCACAAGATGGGAATCGAAGGATGTGACAACGGCCGGGCATTCTACACATATCACAGGAAAAAGGGGCATTACACCAACT
Organism: Monotropa hypopitys; assembly: GCA_002855965.1. NCBI lineage: Eukaryota > Viridiplantae > Streptophyta > Magnoliopsida > Ericales > Ericaceae > Monotropa > Monotropa hypopitys. The sequence goes on from NMUG010012829.1 coordinate 9,589, forward strand.
CCTGCACTTCATTTAAGGGTTACATGGAGCTCCTGGTTTGCCAGGGCCACCTCAATAGGTGGATTGATCAGCAGAAGAACCAGGAAGCAGCTCGGCAGGCCAGGTCACCCGCCGTACTAGAGGATAATGTCCCGCTAATTCCATGACATCCAACTAGGGCTCCTGAAACTTTTACTACCAACAAGCATGGCGACCGGTCAAACTTCTAAACTTTTCTTGTCTCCATGTTCTTAATTATTATATTATGAATAGAGTTTGCCTTCATCTTTGTTTTTGTTATCACAACCCATAGCTTGGATATGAAATTTGCCCGATAAGCCAGGTTTTATGCAGGAATGTTGTCTTTCAGTAGAAACAGAGGACCGACCAAGTCAAGGCCAGTGAAAGATTTGTGCAAAAGGCGTCCGTGGCAGAGATCGTGATTCTAGCAAATCACCCAACCAAATCTCGGCTTCCTCCGACAGAGTATGGTTCTAGAAGCCGCCGTCTTACGATGTTGATTATAAGCTACAAGCCATCTCTCAAAGTCCGGTGTCTCCTGACAAAGCGTGGCTTATCTTTGGACGTTGATTATAAGTTGTCAATCACCAAAGCCCGGCTTCCTACAGTAGAGCATGGATCCACCAGCCACCGTCTTAGGATGTTGATTATAAGCTGCAATCCATCTCTCAAGGT
>NMUG010012830.1:0-10263 GCA_002855965.1 Monotropa hypopitys
TCTGATTCTCAATAAGCAACCAATTGTTCCGAACAAAGAAACTATTGAACCTCATCCATCCATAACTTCTCAAGGTACTTAGCACTGTCTTACTATATAAGTTGCTAATGAATCCCAACTGTGCAACTATTATCATACTCTAGCTCATTACCCACTATGCTACATGTAGCAATCAACCCAAAAAATGAAATTTAACACGTAAGCATGTAACACATAATATGTAATGGTAAAAATTCAAGAGTTGCATATACACACCTGACACATAGGGTTCACTTGCCAAGCCATGCCTTTGCCGATACTCCTCTTCTCAAACACTCTACTATCACATTCTTACACCCTTCTCGACTCAACCTAGACTCGGTATTCCGATATATTATGCTTTTTCAATTAACTGCCCAAGACTTCCCATTTGAAAATTACGTTGATCAGGCGCTTTTCAAATCGAATTTCAAGGTAGTTGACTGGGTGTCAAAGTAACATGCACAATAATTCCAGAATATACACCCTACTGACTCTTACCAACTCTCTCCTCAAAACCTCAAGTACTCTTGACTCCAGAACCTATCAACCTAGAGCTCTGATACCAAGCTGTCACGACCCATTCCAGAATATATTAAAAATATTAAAAACTGGCAACGGATAATGACTACAAAGTACCACAACTAAAAACTCAAGTGATAAAAAAATCACTACAACTCACAAGTCTAACTGTAATGAAAAACCAACGCAACGGAAATGTGAATATCAAAACTCCAACAAGTACTGTAAAAGAAAACTCCACTACCCAACAAACACAAGTCTCATAGCTCGACCAACAAAGTAAAAACAGTCTATCTCAAACCCTCTACTGAAACTGAAAGTAAAAATCTCCAAACATGGAGCAACCTCTAAAAATAGCTCGGCAAGGCAATCTGGCAATGGCTAGCAAAAGTGAACCAGCTACTCCTCCTGACCTGGATATAAATTGCAAAACAAAACAGCAAAAGATATCCAGGAGTGTCAGCTATAACAATAAATATATGCACTTTAATATGTAAAAGAAACTCGCAGTGTACAAGGAAAAGTACAAGTAAAACAACAAGTAAACTAAGGAGTTGTGCCTCTCCCCTTTCTATCTCGTAAGCATGCATTTGTCCAAGGGGTGGTGTCTATCCCCATCTGTCACGTAAACGTATTATTGTTCAGGTATTTTTTTCTTATAATCGTTTGCATAGCACCGTGTCCATAGCACCAATCCCTACTCGGCCTAACAGCATAAAAGAGCATGCCACGGAATCAACTCTTCACAATTCCCCCACTTAGCCTAACAGCATAAGAGAGCATGCCAAGGGAATTACCTCTTCACAATTTCCCCACTCGGCCTAACAGCATAAGAGAGCATGCCAAGGAAACATCTCTGCTCATTACACCCACTTCTCGGCCTAACAACTCAATTGAGTATGCCCAAAGTATTATTATCTTTGTTTTCGTGTGGTTATTAATCATTACTGAATGTTCTTTACAGGAAAATGGCACCAACAAACAGTGTGTATCTCAACAATGTTTTACAATATTTCTAACATGCCAATTGCATAAACCACATTACTGTAAACATGCCCATATCACAACCAATATTATTGAATTAACATTCAAGGCATGACATTAACAATATCTCTTCACTAACATACTTGCTTGCGATTGAGGAAGGTATGTAACACCACACAGTTATCACATAAAAAGCATGCAATCACTAGCTACACATAGTAAAGCACATATATGTAAAGGTAGCTATACACTCACCTGCTGCGTAAAATCGCCAAGAAAGACTCTACTGGGGTGCTTTAGAAGATCCGGGCTGATCTCCTGTTATAAAATAACCACGTGTAAATAATCCTTCAAAAATCTAAATTATAATTTTTAAGGATAAGATTTACTGATTTTTCAGACTCTCACTGTCAGGAATTTTCCCTCAAAATATTTTAAAATGAATTAAATATCAATTCCCGATGACCCAAACATTTTTTTCCACAATCCTCCTAACCGGTATGATAACCGGTACACAGCCGGTGTACCGGCCGACATGCCGGTTAGTATAAAATTTCGATTTTTATAAATGACAAACTCACTGCCCAAAATGACCCAAAACCGGTATCCAAACCGGTATACACCCGGTATACCGCCCGGCATGCCGGTTAGTACAAATTCTAATTTTTTTTGCTTAGGGTTACTGGGCGTTTTAACGAAGGCCGGTATGACATTCGGTATGCCGCCCGGCACACCGGCCGGTGTACCGGTGCGCATGCCGGTTCGTGCAGAACTGAGCAGATCGAAATTCTGCTAATCGTTTTACTAATTAACTTCGACCAAACCTCTTCTAAACTCGATTTTTTGTATAAAAACCTCAAACCAACTACTGTAACTTGATTGTAACTCTTACCCTCAAATCATACTAAAAATTGATCCTCAAAGATCAAGTTTTCAACACTCAAAATCATATTTTTTTCAACTAGATCTACTTAATCAGCCTTTAAACGAGATTAAGGAAGAACCCTTAATCCATGGCTAATTAAGCACGAAATTGAAATTGCAAAAGCATAGAGTTTACCTAATTGATGTTGGGAACAAGATTGATTGAGGATTCTCCTTCAAAATCCTTCTCCAAAGCTTCCAAATCCAAGCTTTTCTCATCCTCTCTCTCTTAATCTCTCTCTACCTCTCTTCAATCACTTAAGGGTTTGGAATAACCCTAATGAGAGTATAAACTCTCTTTTATACTTCTAATGACAACTTTTTAACTTAATTGACATTATTACTCTCTCACTTAAAGCTTAATAACTCATGTGAGCCACCCTCACATTTTATGAGTAATTAAATACAATTACACTTATATTTTTACTAAAAAAATTAGGATGCTGATTCTGCCACAAACATTTTTGATTCTGCCCACAAAAATGTTTGTGGCATTATCAATTCCTATATGGTGTTGATAATGCCACAAACATTTTTGTGGGCAGAATCAAAAATGTTTGTGGCAGAATCACTTGCCAAAAATTATTATACTAAAAAAAAATATAACTCTTCTCCACACATTATTTTTCCTCTTTCTTTTCTTTTAAAATATTATAATATTTTAATTTAATTTATTTAATTTGGTTCGGGCATGACACTGCGATACGAGCCAAATACTCGTATCTCTTCGTATCGGGTACGTATCCTAATTTCGAGGACGAAATTTTCTAGGTGGCGGAGAGTTGTAACACCCATACCTATTTTTAATATTATAAAATCAATTATTTATTATTAAGACGTTATATAAATATACATAGGGTGATTAAAAAGGAGTAACCTTTTTAATAAGGGAATTTTATGTGTATTTAAGTTATAATTATAAAGTCTTATGTATTTTAACTTGGATCAAGGGTAGGCAAGGGTAGATGAGGGTTATAATGAAGGGCAATATGGGAAATTGGTACTAAAATTGATTTAGGTTATTAGGAGTGGCTAACTCTCATTAGGGTTAAGCTTTGTTTTTGAGGTGGCTAGAGAGATTAGAGAGGAAGGCTAAGGAGATTTGCAAAATCAAGGTGAAGATCAAAGGTTTTTGAAGAATATCTCGTCTTCAAAGTTGTTCCCAAGATCCTTAAGATAAATCCTACTGATTTAGATTTTTAATTTCATGCTTAGTTAAGCCCAGATTAAGGGATTTTCACTAATTACAATTAGTCACTGCAAATTTATAGATCTACTTTTAGATCTTGGATTTTGGGTATTAACATGTATTTTTGGAGCTTAAGTTCATGTATAACATGTAGATGGGTGTTTACCACACTTGGGGGTGACTACATTTTACAGATTTTGGAGTTAAAATCGAGATTAGGATGATTTTAGATGAAGTTTACCGAAGTGGATTAGCAGTCTGCTAATCTGCTGCCTTCTACGTACTGACCAGTATGCACATTGGTATACCAGCCGGTATACCGGCCGCCATACCGAATGTCATACCGGCCTTGCCTGCAAGTCACAATTTTTGGAGACACAGAGAGCATTTTTAACCGATAGGCCACCGGTATGCCGGCCGACATACCAGGCGACATACCGGTCCTATACCAGCCTTTGTAATTTTTGCAGTACGTTTTGGGTTAAGTATAAACAAAGGAAATTTGTATTAACCGACAGGGATAAGTATAAACAAAGGAAATTTGTATTAACCGGCATGCCAGTCAGCATGCCAGGAGGTATACCAACCTCATACCGGTCTCATACCGGGTTGACAGAAAGTTGTAGAATATTTAATTTTCTTGGAGGGTTGTCTTAGATTGTTTATAAATCTTATCTAAGAGGGATTTATGAAGTTACAGAAGTAAAAAGATGTCAACAAACCCTAATTGAAGTACTTAGCAAATTCTTAGCAATTCAAGGAATATTCTTATACACTTTTGATATGTATAACAGGAGACAAGCCGGAGTCTTCTAAGACGGTCCAGTAGCTTCGTACTTGGGATATCGCATATTATTGTGAGTGTGTAGATTTCTTTCACAAGTAGTTTATTATTATACAATTGTGATAATTTGATTAATATTCGATGATTGTAACTATTTGATTACATGTTACTTTTTTTTTTTGAAAAGCAGAAGAATATATAAAAAACAGAACGGGCCACAAATAGGCGACCCGATACAGGACGCTGAAAACAGAAACAAACCGGCCAACAAACGGGAAACACAGAACGCAAACAGCTAAAAAACAAAAGGACACCCACCCCACAAAGAAATCAGGGAACTGCTAGAATAAAGCAAAAGAGAAAAAACCCTGGCCAACACACCGGACTAGACAGGAAAACAACATCCACCGGAAACTAATCAGCCTTTTTTCTTCCCGCGCCCCAAAAATACTTTAGGCTTATCCGCACGTTTTCGCATTGATTTAACCCTATCACCAATTGAGCTGCAATTGGACTCATTTTCCTCTAGAATTGATTCCCGCAGTACTGACTCAAACTGCGACGCATTAGGAATTCCCAGAATAATCCCCATGTCTATCATAGCCGCAACTTCCTTCTGAACCTCTACCGATGGCTCGCTAACCATGGCAGAGATAGTAGGACCCCTAGGCACCTTATCATACTCGTTATCATGGTTAGTCCCAGTAGTGATATCCAAGCTAGCCCTGTTAAGAAAACCGATTTTGAAAGCATCACTCTTAGTTTTGGCCGGATTAGAGTTACTGTTTCTAGGATGGACTAAAATTGAACCATCATTAACCGGAACACTCGATTTGTTTATGGCCTCTTTAAAAATCCCCCCTGTTATTTCGATAGTTGACCCAAGCCCATTGACGAAACTATGCTGAATGGCCCCTTTTTCTTTAGAACTATGGTCAGATTGGTTTTTAGAGTCAGTATAGTTTCCATTGGTACCCTCTATGCAACTAGGTAGCGAATCATAGATTAATATAGGGGGATCCTCTTTATCCTTTCCATATATGAAATCAACCTCCAGGGAGACATCACGCGCACCCATAGCAGATAAAATATCTGCTCCCTCTCTCCCACCATAGATGTCAGCATTCAGATCAGATCCTTTTACATGTTACTTATCGTTACTCTCCCGAGGTTACATGTTAATAGCTTTGTCAGGCTTGATTGCTTACATCTTTGTTGCTACAATTTTACTCGTTGTGATATTTTATCCCACATCCACGATAATGTGTTGATTGATTGCTATACAATGATGGTGATGATAACAGTGCTTAGTTTCCTCTTTATTTGTTAAACGTTATAAGCATGAACCATATATCCATATTGATGTTTACGATGATAAAAAGGTGCAATAATTGTTAATGATGGAAAATACAACTATATTTTCATATTGATGCTTATAATGATAAAAAGGTGCAATAATTGTTAATGATGGAAAATACAAGTATATTTTCATATTGATGCTTACGATGATAAAAAGGTGCGATGATTATTAATGTTAGCACACATATGCATATTTTTATGCCTTGCAATGATACAGTAATTATTGATGATTGTGCATACATGCATATTTCCATGTTGATGCATTACGATGTTATATTCCGGCGACAATGTTTGGAGACTGTAGATGCTTGGAAACGGACTTCTCACATTGTGTCTGCCTACGGTGATGGAATATATTGTATTCCGGCGGCAATATTGGAAGACAGTATATGCTTGGCAACGGGCTTCTCAATATTGTGTCTGCCTACGGTGATGGATTATTAGGGCTTGACTTATTCGCCCTTAGCTAGTGGAGTTGATTGAGTCCTCCTTAGCACAGATGTAATGATGATAAATGGAAGTTTCCTAAACATTAAAAGATGCATTGCATAACATACTTTTCAGACATAAATATATTGCTCTTTGCTATAGTCTTATTTTTAAGAGAGAGACACAACCCCTTTTTGCTGTTCGTAAATCTTTTATTACACTATGCCTATGATTTGCTACTTTGACTGTAAATCTGAAACTCCTGGATATTGTGCCTTTTCTTTTGTTGGAGCATCTTATCTAGGTAAGAAGGCATAGTGGGTTCATTGCCAATTTCTCAGGACTCTTTCCAGCAGGAGTCATATCTCACAAATTTCAGTACTTCTTCTCCTTATAGTTGTAGAGTGAGGATTGTGAAACATTTATTTATGATCAGACTATTAGTTTTCTTTTCAGTAGACTACTCTCTGGTTTTGGGACCTTGTTTTGGGTCATTGTTAGATTATCACACTTGGTACTCTGTTTGAAAGTTTATCTCTTGGTACTTTCAGTTGGGAGGTTTTATGTTTAGTAATTCTTTTATTCCACTGCGTATTTTTATTTGAAAGATAAAAAAATTTATTATGTTGGAAATCGAGGGATAATCTCCTCAATTGTTAGATTGTTCAAATCATGATTCATAGCTGAATTTCATTATTTATTAGTTTTCCAGAACGGGTCGTGACACTGGTGGTGGAGGGTCTTAATTTATTACTAGAGCGGGCAAGGAATGTTGGATTAATAAGTGGTTTTCAATCACCTAATAATGGGCCAATGATTACTCATCTTCAATATGCTGACGATACTATAATTTTTTGTTATGACAATGTGCGAGAACTGTTAAATATCAAAAGAATACTTCGGTGTTTCTCTTTGGTGTCTGGGTTGAGGGTGAATTTCTCAAATACTTTGGTGTTTCTATTTGATGTCTGGGTTGAGGGTGAATTTCTCAAAATCAATAATCTGCACCCCTAGAGCAAAAAAGCATCAAGCGAGCAATTTTGTGGATTTTTTGGATGCAAATGGACCAAATTGCCCATCAAATACTTGGGTATTCTAATCGGGGCAAACCCCAGACGGATTGCCACGTGGAAACCGATAATTGATAAGATTTGGGCCAATCTTGCCAAATGGAAGGGGAAGATGCTAACGTACGTAGGGAGATTGATCCTTATCAAATCTACTCTATCTAGCCTACCAATTTATTACATGTCTATATTCAAGACCCCTAAGGCTATAGCGCTTAAGATAGTGAATTTACAAAGGAAATTCCTCTAGGGTGGGTCTGGTATGGCTAAGAAGGTTAGCTTGGTCAATTGGCGCAGAGTGTGTAGCTAAAGGGGGTCTAGGCATCAAAAACATTATGAATCAAAACATGGCGTTACTTTCCAAATGGTGGTGGAGGTTTCATATGGACAACAGCTCTAACTGGGTGCAACTCATCAAATCATTTTTCCCAGGATGGGAACCATCCAGATGGCCTGAGGTTCCAGTGGGCAGAAAATCATCTCAGATATGGGTAGATATTTCGTCTATTCACAAGGGAGATGTTGAGGTTGGCAAGATAATTGTATCGGGGTTTAGATGGAATTTCATCTCAGGTGACCAAATTTGGTATCATCCCTGGTTTGGTGACTATATTGTGAAGGAAGAATTTCCTAGGCTCTTCTCATTAGCAGTGAATAAGGAAGTGTTTTTAGCCCATGTCCTTTCTAATTTCACTCAGAATCAGTGTGGTGGGTTGGTTTTCAGAAGAAGGCTTTATATTTGGGAAGAGGAGTTATGGGAGGTTTTAGCTGATCGCCTTGCTAGCTTGCCTGTGCCCAGGAGTGGCTCAGATGTAATGTCTTGGAGATGGTCTCCAGGGGGAAGTTCTCTACAAGCAGCTTGTTCCAGAATATTGATAGCAAAGTGCTCAGGTAGGATAAGGATCTAACAGATGTTAGGGCGAATATTTTCCATCCTAAGGTTGAATGTTTTTCCTGGTTAGAGTAAGTCCAACCCAGTCCTATACTGGGGTCGGATCTTATTTTTCCATCTCAGAGGTAAAATGAGTCTCTCCAACAGAGATGCAAATGGGAGATGGAAAATACATTTTGCATACTAGGATGCAAAATGCACGGCCCCGTGCAGGCCCACACGAGATTAAAAATGAAAATTTTATTTCAGGGTTTTATTTAAAATATTATTTTAAGCAATACTGTAAAAAATCAACTCAATCGAATAAAAATATAATTTCTGTGATTTTTGAATTAGCTGAAAGCTTATGTCAAAAAATTACAAAAATTACATTTTCCATCCGATTGAGCTGATTTTTTACAATATTGCTTAAAATAATTTTTTAAATAAAACCCCGAAATAAATTTTTCATTTTGAGCACCTTGTGTGGGACCATGTACATACACGGACGTGTATCCATCTAATTTTTCCATCACACCATTGGATATGAGACAGTCCTGTTTTTCATCTAATTAACTTTTAACCACTTTTTTACACTAAAATAACTAATCATCCCCTCATTTTCCATCCCCTCATTGAACTTGTTCTTAGTGATGCAGGACGCTATCCATACTAAGGATGTTCTGGTAAGGAGACGTAACAAATCTTTTAATGCTCAGGATCTCTCTTGTGTCCTGTGTGCACTAGATCTTGAATCCACTGATCACCTACTTCTACAATGTCCCTTTAGCTGGCGAGTCTGGTCTTCCGTGATCCGTTGGTAGAATACAAATGTTACGTCAAGACAGTAAATAATAATCAAGGGGTGTCTTTGTAATTGAGTAACTAGAATCTGTTAGGAGAAGTACTTACAAGTTAGTTACAGAGTGGTTAGAATCATATATGTCCAAATATAAATAAGATACTTCATGTATTAGAAGGTGTGAATGATTTTCTATAGCAATATTATTCGTTTTGTTTCTCTAATCTCTTTCTTTTCTCTTTATCCTATCATTGGTATCAGAGCGAGACGATTCTTGGACTGTAGCCACCATGGCAGACGGGACTAGAGCAGCACAGGAAGCAAAGAAGACGGAGGAGACTATAAGAAATTTGAAGGAAGGAGGTGAAAGGAATTCAAGAGAAATTGAGGAAATGAGAGATTCTCTCAAAAGTTTGGGAGACATCAAAGAAATGCTCGCAGCAATGAACACAAAGTATGATCAATTGGCCTCTCACATTTATGGGAAACAGGTGTACAACCATGGACATCAGGTGGGTTCTAGACTACAACGTCAAGAATCACAGCCAGAGCAACGCCAATGATGCGGATAGAAGAGCAGAAGACTATCTAGAGACACGTGGCAAACGGTACGGACGTGCTGTTGGTAAAACAGCCACAACTTGGGCTGCGTAACTCCGATTGAGGCCCATTTTATGTCGTTGGAAAGCTAACGGAAAATTGCACACGGCCTTCAACCGCTATGCCGTGTTGGGCCTGATTTGGATCCTCAAAATCAGGCCTCTAGCACGCTTTATTTTTAGCCTTTTGTTTTTGACAGCATTCTCTTATTTTCAGCCCGCCTGTTTTGGGCTTGTTTTCTATTTCTGGCCCAGACTGTTTTTGGCCATTAGGGTTTTCATGCTTTCAGTATTTAAGCGTGTTATATGCCTCCGTTTTGGGGGACTTCAGATTATATGAAAAAAAACCTAGAGCGCAGTTTGCCTCTATCTTTCCAATCTCACGGTATCATTCGATCAACATTGGATTGCTGCCTATTCGCTTGGTATTTGTTTGAATCAACAAGCGTTTAGAAGGTTGTAGACGCCAATCGCCATTGACGCCTACATCAGTTTGTATCAGAGCAAAGTTTCAGTCCTTAAGGAACGATGTCGCCCAGACGTCGCCCGATCCAGGAGGTTAGAGAAGATGACAGGATTGATCGACTACAGCAGGTGGTGGAAACCTTAGCCGCCAGTGTTGCTGCGATGCAGATCCAGCTCCATCAACAGCAACAACCGCCGCCGCCACCACCACAATGACGGAACCCTAACCAGGGCGTTGTTGAGGATGATG
>NMUG010012831.1:0-10263 GCA_002855965.1 Monotropa hypopitys
CCATTGTATGTAATTTCAGTTGGTATGATGGTGGTGAAGGACGTGCGATCTGATGGTATGAATTGTTTTGGAATGCAAGCTTTGTGGATGCATTGTATTCGCCCATTGGGGGCCGAGATGGCCATAAAAAATTTGGATGATTCCGCCACCCTGAATTGTAGGTTTGGGGATATAGATCATTTCCTGGGTGACCAAAGCCTTGGGTTGCGTAAACTTTCCCTTCATTATCCGGATATTGGGGTGCTTGGTAGTACTCTGTTGTGGTGTGGCCCAGATTAGCACGTATTTGGCAAACCTCTACAATGGCATGAGGTGGTGCGGATTGTAAAGGACTCTGGCCTAAAGATAGGAGGCTGTCAAGCTTTTTGGCTAAAGAGTCGACCTTGAGGGATAGGTCTTGATGTTGGTCCACTACATACATACCCTTCGGTTTACCGGGGGTAGATGAGGATCGTACTGCTCCGATCCGCACGTCATGGTGGTAACATGAATTTTCAGCAAACTGTTCAAAGATTTCTCACACCTCGTCCACATTTTTTCTTATAAATGTACCACCACATGACGCATCAATCATGGAACGGTGTTTCTCTGTTAAATTGTTATAAACAGTATCCACTAGGTGCCAACGTGGCACTTTCTGGTGAGGACACTTGCACATGAGTTTGTTAAGTCTTTCCAAGTCTTGTGAAATTGTTCGCCATCTAATTGGGTGATGTTCATTAAAGCTCGGTGAATTTGGTTGGTTTTACCAATGTGAAAATATTTTTTTAAAAACTCTTGATGACATTGGTCCACGTGGTAATGCTCCCGAGAGCTAGTGTATGCAACCATTGTTTAGCTCGATGCTTCAAGGAGAAATGGAAGAGCTTCAACCAGATAGCATCATCCGTGAAGTGCAAGATGCGCACTGTAGAATATATGTCCATGAACTCGTTAAGATGCATGTAGGGGTCCTCATTTTCTCACCCATGAAAGATGGGTAATAAGTTTAGAAATGTGGGCTTGATTTTATAATGCGTATCTATCGGGGTCGGCTATCGAACACAAGTTGGGTCCAAGTATGAACCGGGCAAAAAGTAGTCCCAGATGGCCTCTTGGGTTCCCACCGGCGATTGTCAGAGTGGCCTAAACATTTCCATGGGCGACTGGTGGAACAATGTTGCTGTCGCCTGGTGGAACAACATTGGATAAATTATTTGTAAAATTGTGGGCCATTTGAGTTTGTTCTTCAATTTTGTGACTCTTTGAATTTGTTTTATTGGCCCTTCTTGTTTTTTTGATTTCCAAGTCTGTGTTTTCCAATTCTCGACGCAAAGAGCCATGCCCAAGCATATGATAAAAATAGTACCTTAGAAATACTTACAGTGCGGTTGAAGATGATGTTCCTATTTGTGCGCCACAAGCACTCTACAGTTGTCTTGTAGGCTTTGGATGATGTAGAAAAATAAAAATAAAAACTACGAACTAAGATAAGAAACGAAATCCAATTAAGGAAACTGTGCAACTCTCCTCGGCAACAGCGCCAAAATTTGATCGCTGTCGTGTACGAGTCAAAAATAATATTTATAACCGAGAATTAACACTACGTAGTAGTGGTAAGTCGGGAGTCGATCACGGGAAAAGTAGGCAGAGTTTCTATTGATTAGAAAAAGTTTCCTAAGTTAGTTCTGAAAAGATTTGGGTTGGTTTGATTTTGGATACTAAAATAAATATGGAAAACATTGAATTAGGAAACTAATGAAATTAGGAAACTAATGAAATTAGGAAACTATTAGATTTAGGAAAGTTGCTAGTATGAAAATAATTAAATTAGGAAAGTTTTGAAATAGGAAAGATTGCAAATTAGGAAAGTACGAAATAGGAAAGCACATCTAGGATACCAAATCCACTTGGTCCACGCAGTCACGGTTCGCAAGTACATTCGACAGTTGTTCGGAATTCTCAACACCACAATTGGTTGCAATCCAATCGTATGTCATCGAATGGCATCTACGAGTCAACGAATAGCATAGACAATCACCACCTAACACAACTTGTCTCACTAGTACAATCTGTCTTCGAGGCATGGAGTGTCTAGTCGCATGACCCGTCTTATGGTGTATCGCCTATCTTACCCAACTCTCAAAATTCAAGAGTGCACCATTGCAAGCTTCCTCGTATCCTAGACTTGGAGTTTAGCCGGCCATTTCAATGGTGGTGGTCATGGAAGATGGTGGAGGTGCTCCGACTTGGGTGGTGGCCGCCTTAGGAACCCTCTTTAGGGTGTAGAGTGATGGAGGTAGGTTAGGGATTGGAGGGAGGTGTTTGAAAGCTTGAGAGATGCTTTAGAATGAGGTTTAGGAGTGTTTATATAGGCTTAGGAAGAGTCCCCATGAACCTTATACACAATAGGCCCATTGGGGTTTTGTTTCCCAAAAGTTTCCTCAGGCATCGTCCGGACGAGCTTGACCGTCGTCTGGACGAGACAACCCGAGACCCTTTTGCTTTCTGAGTTGTAGCCTTTGTCCGAATGAGAAAATGGGTTGGTCCGAATGATAACGTTCGTCCGTACGAGGGATGGGTTGGTCCGGATGAGCCTCTGTTGTCTGATTATGCACTTCTCTGGACCCTTCGTCCAGACGAGCATGGACCTTCATCCAGACAAGCTTGGAAACTTGTATGTTTATTATATTTTTGGCTTTCTTGCTTCCACTTTTGGACCTCAGACTCATCTTAAATGTTGTTTGGGGCTTCATTACAGACATTTTCTCATGCAAACCTCAAGCTTTCGATGTTGGATGCTTCCTTTGGCTCTAATTAACTTATTTTTTGCTTAACTCTTGTAATTAAGACTAAAGCTACAAATCCACAAAAACTTATTAAATACAAGGCTTTGGACTAACAAAAGTGTAGAATTAGAGAGTATAAATAGGTACGTTTCCATACCTATTAGTCAACCACTTGATACCTAGACCAAGTTTGAGGGTTTTCATGCTTGCCTTCCTTACTTGAACGAAAAACCATGAGTTGCCTCTAACATAGCGCTAAATTTAACATCTTCAGCCAAACGATTAGAATCTCACAAAATTCATTGTTGGTCATGTTGAGGATTTTGGGGTATGACGGGTAATGTGGTGGCTCATATAGAGGCAGTAGAGGATGGCCAAGGAGGCGTCCAAAGAAATCGCGGTAATCGTAGTCATGTTTATGTGCTTCTTCTATTGTCACAGTTTGTTGAGCAGTCAGTCCTGGCTCGGAGGTCATCTACTCCTAGTTGTAATTGGGTCATGATGTTTACTAGGGCCGAATAGTCATCATATCAAAGTGTCAATCCTCCAATTTGGGAATTGGGGATTCTCATTGTAATGGAATTTCATGACTATGGACATAGGAAGAGGCTCTAGTTGTGGTACTTGTAGTGGGGGTGCACCGTCCGCATGCCGAATTTTAGCTAAATTGGCTACACTTTTGTTCCATTTGGCTTGTGTAATATATTCAACTCCCGAGTCCACCAGTTATGTAGATGATACCTAATAAGTAAAGTGGGCGCCAGTACGCTTGGAAGTAAGTACTCGGCCAATAAGATGGAAGAAGGGTAGGGTCATGGTGTATTTTGTTGGGCCCTTAGGAAATCGAATCATCTCCGGTAACGGTGAAAAATTTTAAACGTGTAGTTCCAAGTCAAAAATAAATTTATAAAACACAGAGTTAACACTACTCAAAGAATAGTTGAAAAGTACAGGTATCATCCATAGAGACAAAAGGGAGTATGTCGATTTGTTTTAAAAACTTTTTAAATTAATTTGATGAAGGGTTAAAGAAGATTGATTAATTTAAAAGATGAATTAAATTAAGAACAAACTAAATGAGATTTGTTGAAACTTATGAAAAAGATATTCTAAAGGTTCTGACTCCACTCCTCTCTTGCAATTGGCGTTCTTCCTAAATCGGGTATCAAAACGAATCATGTAAGGCTAATTCTTGGATTGACCAATCATTACAAGAGTGACAGAAAGAACTCCCACAAGTTGGAAATTAGCATAAACTATTTTCGTAGCACGGATTGTCACACTAATCCAGGCAAGCCTTCTAGCATATAATCTGTCTTGCAAGTATAATTTATTTTAATCACTCAAAGTTGTAGGTCAAATAAAACCATTGTATGCATGGTGTTCAAGATGTAGAATATGAATATACAACCAATAAGAAGATTCAAAATGATTCATATAAGAATAAATTCATAGCATACAACCATAATCCAAGACAATACCCATTTAGAAGATAAACGAAATCACTTGGTGAGGAGTTTCATCATCTCCCTAGATTGAGTGTTTAGCCGGACATGGAGGTGGAAAGCCTTGCTTCCATGATTGAAAGAGAGGAATAAGAAGCCATAGAATATGATGATGATTAGGGTTCTTCTCCCTTTAGTTAGTCTCCCAAAGATGCCTAAAATAATACAAAACTCTTCCTTTTATACTTCCTACAAAAATCCTAAAAATATTCAAAATTCATTATTCAGCGGTGTGGCTCGTCCGGACCAAAGTATGCCTCGTCCAGATGACCAAAACATCATCTTCGGAGAGCCTCTTCCGGACCAACATAATGCCTCATCCGGATAACAAATTGACCTCGTCATGACCAGTAGTTCTTCGTCTAGACCAACTACGTTTGTGATTGGGGTCCTTGTCCAGACCAATCGGATGCCTCGTCTAGATGAGCTAGGCAGGAGCCTTGTGTGCTTATCTGTTTGTGTGTTTTCTTGCTCCACACATGCAATCTTCTTTTCCTGAGGCTTTCCCTATATCATAGCTTGTGTGTTTTTTAGATTATTTCAAGCTTGCTGTTCTCTATCATCTGAAACACAAAACTTAATATAAACTTTGTTAAATAACAATTAATCAGGACTACCAAGCTCAAAGTTAAGGCATTATCGCATGTGCTTTTAAGCACCTATTAACAACATTGTATATCGATATAGGTGAGGGCATATGCATATCGATTGGTGAGGTTGCAAGGCCTTGGGAACACTTCGGTCACATTTCAATATGCTATGAATACGCGAAACATATATCGATAAAAGAGTGCATGAGTATCGGTATACAAACAAAATTTTAAGGCAATAGTGAGACCAATGCCTTGATATATCTATATAGCAAGGCACACATATCGGTATATGCACATTTCGCTATGGGTATGGGAAGTTTCAAGCGACTGTATATCAATATAGTATGAGAATACATATCAGTATGCAAATCATTCAAACATAAGGAGGGAGTGAACAGAGCCTTCTCATATTGATATAGGACAACGTGCATATCGGTATGCATATTATTCGGTATGTATATGGGAATGGAAATTAGAGGCCATATCGATATGTATAAAGTAAAAGAAAGGTTATATATTGATATACAAGGATCAGAGGTGGATTCATGAGGGGCATATCGATATATGCTCTGGAATATAATAAAAACCTTCAAATACCCTGATACAAATCACTACTAGATTGAACCCTCGGGATTCCAAAAATTTGAATATGAAAGCAACATCAACATCGATATGACACCAAGCTAAAAGAGATTATCCTAGGAAAAAATAGTTCCATCATTTCAATGAACTCAAAGAATTATAATAGCGAATATTTTAGGGCATCACATGTAGGATGTGACTTCTTATTAAGTCTTCAAATTGGCATATAGTAATTGGTGAGTATTTCAGATAAAATGATGAGTAGGTTATTTTTGATAGAATAGTGTTGGCTTTGCATACTCTTTTGATCCCCTTCACTGACTTTGAAGGGCGCTTGAATGTTGGATCTATATGTGTGTCACTTTATTATATTTATCATTATACATTCCCTTTGTTCGCACATATATCTTATACATTGCTATTATGCACTATGTGGTAGCTGGACTTCAGTACGAGCGTTCGGCACAGTCTGTCGGACTGGCCTCCCAATCCAGTCCCCCTCACGGGCCTCTAGTTATTGTCTTGTAGGGGCAAACCAGAACCTTCGGTCTCACGGACCTTCCGACAAAGGTCCCCCACCTGTCATCTTGTGGAGGCTACCAGGGCCTCCAGCCTCACGGACCTCCGGACAACACCATCTTCACATCCAAGGGATTTAATCGGAAGTTCATCCTATCCTTCGGCAACTAGAGAAGATCCACTGGACCACCAAGGAGTCAAGCCATACCGGCCAAGCGACTTTCTTCCAAACACTCTGGCATACCAGCCCAGGCAACAAGGAAGCCTCATGTGCAAGCTCCCCACTGGGAGGAGGCTCAACTTTCAACTATTGTCTGGACTATTGTCGAAGGGTCCATCCGTCGACAGTTTCATAAAGTGATGACCCTCGAAGCATGGCAGCACACCCTGGGCTCACTCTTACGTGGGCTGATGGGGCCTGACCCACTATCTGGTGATCCATCCTGCAGACATTAGGGCAGACGTCAGCCATGAGACTGCTTTACATGCATCATGTGCCTGCTTCTGGCACCAAGTCAGGTTTCAAGATGTATAAATACCCTCATTGGGGTACTATTCAGGGATCTTGATCAATTTAACTCTCCGACTGCTAATACTTTTCTCATCTTTGGCTCTTGCTGACTTAGCCATCAGAGTCCCCTCTCGGTCACTGTCGACCGGTGGGCACTCATATTTGTTTTGTAAGAGCCAGCAGGAGGAACCTCATCTCTTTGCAGGCCAGACCTCCAACCTCTTCCGGAGCCCTCGGAGGAAAGCATCTTCTCCCGCAGTACATCACTGACTCAGTCAAGGGTCATTGCTACCCTCTGGGCAGAAGCTTAGGTAGGACAGGGATATTTTCAGTCACCACATTTGGCGACTCCGATGGGAATTCCTTGTTCCTCAGAACCCGGTGACAAAGCTTACTCACCTTCTATTCTAAGCTCTTTACCTGCTCAATGGGAGGCAAAAACTAGCAACCCGGTCATATCAATGCTCTGCCACCCCCTCCTCCAATGTTCACCATCATCGGGGACCGACCCTACACTCATGACCTGCCTTCGGACCTATTAGGGCCCTCTTCATAACAAGTCGACGACCAGATTCATCAAAAGGATGCTAAGATTGCTTTCCTGAAGGACCAACTAGCCAAGATCATAGCCCTCTCTGCCTTACCATGAGATGATCCGACAGGAGATAGATGTGGCAACATTTCTCCTCCCTAATCCACCTCTCAGCATACCGATCAGCACCCAGCTTTGGAGCGACTGTAGAAGCCAAGCGACCACGGTCGTTTGGGCAATGGAAAGGAGACTCGTCGATCCCTTACCCTCGAGCGCCAGTCGGGAGGCGGTCACATCCAGTCCTCCAGGAGACGTCATTCCAGTGACGCTATCTCAAGATCTCACTCTAGCAGATCTCGCGAGACTCTGTATCTCCTGGATAACGGAGATATGGTGACAGTCATCCCTCAGAGGGGCACCAACCCAGAGCCCTGTGCAAGGGAGCACACAGGCCCAAGGTGGTGGGATCATAGGGAGAAGCCTATCCATTCTAAAGACAAGCATCGACAGGAACATTCTGAGCACGACCACAAAAGGAGATACCATCGACACCGCGACTCTCCAACCCACAAAGAGCGTGATCTCCGGGACCACCTCAACCAGAAGTTGAGTTGTGTAGTCAACGGTTCTGGCAGGAAAGCGATTGCCCATGGACCGACAGATAATGCACGGCTCCGACAGCTCAGTCTCTCTCCGTTCACCCAAGAGATTGAACAGACAACCCTCCCCCATGGCTTTAATCTGCCAAAGTTTGTGAAGTACGATCCCAAGATAGATGATTACACCCATCTCATCCACTATCGACAGACCATATCTCTCTACACCACCGACGATGCAGTGATGTGCAAGGTATTCCTAACAAGTCTCGGTACCCTTGGGTCCCTCTAGTTTAACAAGCTCCCTCCACGTAGCATTACTCGCTACCGGGACCTTGAAAAAGCCTTCATGGCTCGCTTTGTGACGAGCAGCAAGTAGAGGAAGGAGGTCGACACCCTCATCAGCCTCAGAAAGCATCCGAATGAAAGCCTCCAGTAGTATGCCGAGAGGTACTGCGAACTTTTTAATGAGATCCAAGGCTGTGATCAGATGGTGGAAATTTCTTCTTTCAAGATCGGCCTTGAAAGCGACAGCCGAATCTTTGTTGACCTCATGCTCCACCTCTTAGACTACTATACCCAACCTAAGAGCCACACCACACTCCTATGCCTCACATAAGGGCATACTAATGTCATGCAATGATCACATGCATCCAAACACCAACACTTGATTCTATAAAATGCACATGAAGAACCTATTGAGACTAGGTGTCTTCCCAAAGGTTTCAAAGTATTCGAACCGAAAGCTCTGATACCAATTGTAACGACCTGAATTTTTAAATCATTTTTTTGAAAGGGACATAAAATACAATTTCATTTAAAACATTAGTAAGAACCCCACCACTAGGGGCATGAATGATCACACAAGTAAAACAACCCTAGAACCTTTATTCTCACCTCCTTTCATAAAATCTCTTATTTCCAATTATAAAAACCAAAGAATTTATTTAAATAAATCCCAAAATTATCTTCTAAGATAATATGGAATTCTGGATCGTTACCGTCGCTGCCACTTTACCATCACCACCACCACTCTATTACCATCGCCTCCACTCCACCACCACCATCTCCGCCTCCACAACTACAGTTCCACCGCCAATGCCACTTCACCACCATCACTTCCACACCACCACTCACACCTCCCCTCCAACACCATTGTCACTCTACCAGTACCACAAACACCGTCGTCACTCCACCACTATCATCGTTGTCGTCACTCCACCACCACCAACGCCACTTTATCACCACCAATGCCACTCCACCACCACTACCAACATCGCCGCCAACCGTCACTACAACTCCACTGCCACCACTGTCCCCAATCCACAATAACTGCCACCACAACTCCTTCATCACCATTGTCACTCCACAATTCTGTCACCACTGCCACTTCACAACTCCACCATCACATCTCCATCACCACCATTGTCATCGCCTCCACTCCATCACAACTGTTGCTGCTACCACCACTCCACCACCACTATTATCACTCTACCACCCTGACTTCACTAGAGGTTAAAAATAAAAAAAATATGGGTAACAAATATATTTCCATCTTATTTTTGTTTTTACTATTTCACAATAGGTGACACCAAACATATTTATGATTTTTATTTTCATCTATTAAAACATAAACACGTTTTTAGTTTTTTGGAGATTGAAAACTGAAAAATGTACCAAATAGAACTTGAATAATCAAACAAATTTTTACTTACTAATTTTTTAAAAACAATTGAATATAAAATTGAAACAGAAAGTGAAATGAATTCTAAATAAAACCTGAATTGATCATATTTTATCAAATAGTACAAAAATGATTTTCAACTTTGAAGAAAAGTTAATATAAAAAAACTTTGAAATTATTGGAGATTCTCACATGTCAACCAAGGGAAGGTGACTATTTGCACAAAAATTACGCTCAATTGTGAATCCCGTCCAACCCGAATTGACTTATACATTGTGGATTAGAATCGTGAATTAATGTTAGAACACTGATTTAAAAATGAAAATCATGAGATTATGTTTGGTCCATGAATTTTGATTATGAATATGTGAATTATTCAAACTAAACTGTGAAATATTATAAATAATTTATCAATATTAATATATATAAATATACATCTAATGTTATAAACTATTTTCAATAATTATATCTATGTGTCGTAAAGTGTATGTTTTTTATTCACAATAGAGGTAAAGTATATAATAAGCACATGTAAAGTATACCAAAAGTCAAAAAATTACTTCAGACGTTATTTCCATTCAACCACCACCTTTTTAATATCAACATTCAACAAACCAACTGGTAAGAGATTTTAGCATACCCTTAGAGCAACTTCAATGGAGATGGAAATTTGGAGTGGATAGTTATTTTCCATCCCAAATGCAAAAAATTACACTCTAATGAGAGATGAAAATTGGGATGAAAAATAGCAAAGATGGAAAAGGAGATATAAATTTGCATCCCTTGATGTATTTTACATCCTTTGAAAAGCCTAATTAAAATACTACAATACCCTAATTTAAAAAAAACAATTAAAAAAAGAGTGTTAAAAACAATGTAAAGAACAGTTTGTTTAATAACAGTTTTTAAAAAACAGTGTAAAAACAATGTTAAAAAAGTTTTAAAAAGTTTTTTTTTTAAACAGTTTGTTTAT
>NMUG010012832.1:0-10263 GCA_002855965.1 Monotropa hypopitys
AAATTAATGTAGTTTAAATATTAGTCACGTGCTTTCGGGCTAATCAAATTAATATGGTTCAAATACTAGTCGCGTGCTTTCGGGCTAATCAAATTAATGTGGTTCAAATATTAGTCGCGTGCTTTCGGGCTAATCAAATTAATGTGGTTCAAATATTAGTCGCGTGCCTTCGGACTAATCGAATTAAACTAAAGAAAAAGAAGGAAAGGAATATCTCAAATATCTAGTATGATATATGAACCCAATACTTAATGGTAACAATAGTCGGCGTGGTTCGCAACGTGTGTTCGGATCAGATATCTTAGTATAGTGTTGGTTTGGGATCCTCAGTAGATCCTTTGAGTTGTGTACCTTGGTTGTAAGGTAGGAAGAGTTGAGATTAGATGTCATTTCGATAAGACTTGGGACATTGTATCCCCTTGTACTCTCTTGAGGTTGCAGTGTTGGTTAGACACACTTGTTGACGATACACTTAAGTTTCTGTGGCCTTGAGTTAGGTTTACACTACGTGCACTTAGTTTCTTTACTGTTTCTGTACGTTTACTTGTGAACACGTAGGTACGCACCACATGTGCATGCTTGGTAGTAGTTAAGGGTTTTCTCACTGAGCCGTGTTTTGCTCAGACCCTCTTTCTTTTCCTTTTTCTAGTCTGTGTTGCAGGACTAGTTCGACTTGGAGTTGAAGTCAGCTGTCGGGTTTTCTTGGACTCTGCCACCTCAGTTTCAGTGGCTTCTTGTACAAGGTAGTGTAGTTACAGCTTTGTAGTTGTACTTTCTTTTACTTGTACTTCAGTTTCAGTTGTAGCCGTGTACGGCATTGTACTTTACTTCCGCTTTGTAGTTCCTGATTGTATAACGTATCATGTAATGAGAATTCAACTGAATGTGTATCTGAATGGCAAGTAGTTGTATCCACTGTTTAATATTTGAACTATATTTCAAAAAAAAAAATGGTTTGAAAATCCGGGGTGTGACAACTTGGTATCAGAGCTTTCGGTTCAAATACCTTGGAGCCGTGGGGAGATACCTAGTCTCCATGGGTTCTCTTGGTCATTATACTATTCTTTGATCATGTTTGTGTGCTTGATGAACTCTATCGCATCATGGCATGGTGTCTTTTAGGTATCCTATTTGTTGGTCTCCTTCCACGAATGTTGAGTGTCTCTGTCCTTTGGAAGTTGAGTATTGATCTCTTGTGGCAAGCCTAGTTGTCTTGCGGTGTTTAGATGTTCTTGTGTCCTAGATCCTAGTGATCATGGTGTACCTTTGCGGTCATTATTGGGTTTTAGGCTCCTCTGTTTCACTAGAGTTGAGATTGTGATTTGTGGTGAGATGAGACTTATGAAAGTATTAGAGGTTGTTGATGTGATTTCCCCTTGCCTTATTGTTCCTAAGGTGAAATTTTAGTCTTGTTGGCACGTTGTGTTGGGATTTGGTGACCTTGGCTTTCGTCTGGTGATTAGTAGTATCTCTTGGAGCCCTTTTATTTCAAAGTTGGTTGTTCTTCTATGTTGAAGTATTAACACTCGTGTAGTTATTGATAAAATGGACCTTAGGGTTCATTCGAGTAGGTGCTTCCTTTTCTAATTCGGTAGAAATCTTGAGGCGTTCCCGAGATTTTCTAGTGTTTTTCTTTAAGGGGTATCACCCGTCGGTCATATCTCCTTGCGAGATTAAATTATTTGTGCCCATATGGGATTCAGTAGTGAGAAAGAAATCAGTAGTGTTGTTTGGAAATCTTTGCTTTGTTCCTTGCCCCGTTGGTTGAGAGGAGGAAACTTGATTGTAGTGGCAAGTCGCTTTAGTCCTTCGTCCGTGGACTTGAGTTGTAGATTGGTGTTAGTTTCGTCGTCGATGTTTTTCCCATATCTTATCGTATCGGTCATATGTTTTTTGTACTCGCTCCATACCTTGTAAACTGGAGAGTTTGAGTTTGGCTTTGGCATCATGGTATGTTTAGTCTCTTGTGACTCGGTTATAGATGTTGTTGAAATTCCCTATTGAAGCCTCTTAAGTTTGGAAGAATTGACTAAATTTTTGTTGTTGTTAGGGCATGAGTTCCCGTGAGGCTATTGGTATTTACGTGTTTCGATCTGTTTGAGTTTAAGTCTTTCCATAGTCTTGTGAAGAACCTCGAAGTGTCACTTAAAAAAAATTGGGGATAGTTCTCTTTAAGGGGCATGACCCATTGGTCATAAACTTTTGGTAAGATCACCTTGGTTTTGTTGGTCGTAAGTCTAAGTTGAAGTGTTAGAGTTGTTTTGGGCTAACCGTTGGCTTGAGGTGTGATTCGGGATGCTTTTGTCTTTGGCTAGATGTTTCGTATCGTGATGATAGCAGTTAAGTTGACCGTTTGGAATCCTATATCCGGTGGTTGTGCGTTGGCCTTAGATGTGTTTTTGCTCGACGACCTAGTCGATTGAGGGGCGTGTGTGTGCGTGCCGTGAACATCATCGTAGTTTCTCGTTAGATGATCCGATTGAGGTCAACCCTTGGCCTATTAGGATTCGTGAGGTCCTCCATAGGTTCGAAATTGTTAGTATTGGCATCAGAGTAGCGCAGTGAAAGCGTGGTGGGGTACGATTGCGATGGCTTGAAGGAATATTCCTATAATCTCGAAATAACTTTTGGAGAAGAAATTGTTTCCTTGCTCCTTTCCGTGTGACGTTACGAATAATGGTTCAAAGAGTGGTCTTGGTTAGCGTGTTGGTTTCCCACCCTACTTCTGATTTTGAATCTTGTAATTCGTCCACTTGGCCTGTCGGGTTCTAAGTGTAGAACGATGAATTTGGCTTGCAAATTTTATTCTCGCCTTGTTCGTGAGTCGAAGAAATCATATATTAACGTTCCTCTAGTTGGCATTCTTGGGGCATTGGATCGATGTTCTCTCTTGTCTCTGTTGCCTTTGTTATGCTTGTCTTGCGACTAGCTGTGAAGTTTGTTGACTCCTCTTAGCATCCGCTTGAGTCGCGTTCCGTTCAAATGTAAGTTGTAAGACCTGTTAATTCTTGGATAACCTTTCTTTGACTCATGTCTCGCGTGACGCATGTGCTGGAGATTTCTATCGCCGTGGTATTTGATTGAAATGCGATTGTTCCCTTTGGTTACGAGGTCCTTGTGGACTTGAAATTTTGTTGTTCCGTTCGTTATGTTTTGCGTTGAACGTGGTAGTGATTGTTGAAAGGTAGTTCGTGGACCAAAGAAGTACGTATCCGTTTAACCGTGGGAAAGTTGGGAACGAATGCATATTGTGGTTTAGACTTGGTGTGAGTTTAGTGTCTTGCCATGTTGTTTGGGCTTGGCGCTTTTACATTTTGGTGTGCGTGGATGCGTGAGTATTTTTTTGTTATGTGATATACGTTTGACGTGGTTAATTGGTTTGAGAAGAGCTACCAGTCGGGGCATCTCAAAACAAATCATCAAGGTCATACGGTTACCACACTAGGATGTGTGTGTTTGGTGTGGTGTGTTCTTTGGCTCAAGAATTTGGAGCATATTCGTGTATTGCATTTATTTCGGTTGGTTCGTGGGTATTGGTGCGATAACATATCCTCGCTAGTTATAATTCTCTAAGCATTCATGCTAGTGGCCTTAAGCACATCGGTGTATCCTCAACGTGTCCCTTTCGTGTCGGCGTGTCCACACCTTATCAGGAGTTGTCCCTTTTAATCTTTTGTGTGGCACGTGGGTTTTCTAAAGTTTGGTATTTCTTGGAAGAAGTCTCTGCATCCCTATCCTTAGTAAATTTGGCGGACGAATCATTGGAGTTTGAAGTAAAGTAACACTCATGTTTGATTGAGTGTTCGAGCGTCCGTGTCAAATCCAAGCACCCTTTTGGAAGATATTCATGAGTTTTGTGTGATCCAACTCTTGAGGAGGTTGTTGTGGAAGGAAGTTTTGATTCCAATTCGATTGTTGAGGAATGACTACATTGGTCTCGTTAGTCGATGGCATGGTTTTCATCCCCTCTTCTTTGTACTTAATTTCGAGGACGAAATTCTTTTAAGGGATATGAGATGTAACGACCTAGAAATATAAATGTAAATTTTTTAATTAAAAAGTAAAAATGTTTATAATCGGCGAAGGTTGGGGTTTGATAGATGGTAATCTAGCGATTTGGAGTGGTGAGGATCCCCAGTATTGAGTTGGTATGATTTTTGGTCGTTCCGGCAATGTGCCGAGGGCGTTCAAGGCCCATTATTACCCTGATATTTTCTGAGAATTGGCTTTCCGTGTTCATAAAAGTTATAGAGAATTTCATTAGGAATATAACGCAATTTGAATCGCGTCAATCAGAGATCGGACGAAGAAGTTATGCCCGATTTACCTCGCAGTAGTTTTTCCCTTGGTTCAGCGAAATTGGTTATCGATAACGGACCCTGTGGTTATCGATAACGGGTTGTTCCCCAAACCCCATAGAAAGTCCCGAGAGTTTGGTTATCGATAACGGGTTTTGTGGTTACCGATAACGAGTTGTCTATTGGTTCCTTGGTAAGGACCAGAGAGTCTGGTTATCGATAACGGGTATATTGAGGGCTTGTGGTTATCGATAACGGGCCCCGCGCGGACTGTTTTATTAAGGGCTTTTTGGTACTTTCCTGGGGACGTATATATATGTTTAGGGGTCCGAAATACCCCATTTCCCCCCCTCTTTCTCTCTCTCTTTCTCTACCTCCTCTCACTCTCTATCTCTACATTTCTCTCATCTCCCTCCATTCTCTCTACATTTTGGAGATGATCCAAGCTCCGGTTGGAGTTTTTGCAAGAAGGAACGTTGCTCCCCTCGGCGAGAGCTTTCCGGTGACCCACTTGGCGAGTCCATCCGTTGAGTTTGAAGATTCTGTCGACTTTCCGGCGAGGAGCTACGGAGGCGCGGTCTTAAGGAACATCGTGGAGGATGAGGAGATCTACGCATTGGCGGGATTGGTTCGCGGCGGCATTTTTTCGGCGACATTTCGGCGATGACTCCGGCAATTTCTCTGGTGGGTAAATTCTTAATTATTATCAAGTATGTGTGTATGTGTGTAAGTAGGATTTGATGGCTATGATTTTGGATACACATTGCATATTTTACCTAGAAGTGGTCTAGGAGGTTTGACTACGCCATTGATAGTTTTAATGTGACACAAGATGTTCTTGGGTTGATAGAAGCCCCTAGTATATTACGCACACCTCATGTTCGACAAAATTCCCGTTAGGGAAACGACTTGTATTCTTGGGTGTCTTGTAGGTTAATTGGGGCCATTGGAGTTAGAGACCGCCAAATGTTCGATAAATTGCCCTTGTGAAATTTGGGTCGCGTCTTGGAGGATTTGGTATCGTTGAATCGTCGTAGAACTTGTATGGGTGTGTGGGTAGTCATATGGTATCCTTATATGCGTCGTGGGTCCCTTGGAGTTCAATGTGCGCCAAGTGTTCGATAAAATGCTCGTGTCAACCTAGGATCACGTTGGTGTTGGTGTGATATTCGAATTGGTCGTAAGACATATATGTGGAACGGTTGGGTACGTCTAGTCTTGAGAATCACTATAGGTCCCTCGTAACTTAAGGGACACCATATGTTGAGTGATGTTGCCAATTGGGCATTGAAAGGGAAGTTGGGTGTCAAAGTCCATCCCTTCATGTTTGATCGACTTGGGCATTCCTTAGCCCTGTTGTGGTTAATTGTTGGTCTTGAAAACCCTTGGTTGTGGTTAAATGATCTTGGTGGTTGTCTCCCTTGGATTGGCCAAGGTGGAGCTAGTGATTCAAGAACTAAGTAAGTAGTTTCACGAAATCAACAAATACCAAATATGGAGGATGTGCCCTACGAGGGCTACTCATGTCAAATCTTGAACCTATCACCTAAGAATGAGTATGGATTGATGGCCTTGGTTAGTCTTTATAACAACGATAAGGAAGAACATGGGTAATGGCCGTGACTAGGCTTGGCAATAATAATAAAACGCGGGAATATGAACTCAATTGGAATGATAACCCACGTATCAAATGATAAAGAAAACCCATTCGCGTGATTTTCAGAATGGTGTAGTTTTTAAAGAAAACCCATTCGCGTGATTTTTCGGAATGGTGTTATTGGCAACAATGATAGGGAATTATGATTTATAGACATTCGCGTGATTTTCGGAATGTCATGGCATTCGCGTGATTTTCGGAATGCGGGATGGTCGCTCCATCCACGACATTGTGCACAATGGGGGTAGCGTAGCCCTCCCAACGTTACTTGGGGAATGATGGATAGGAAAGTATGGTGTGTTACCGGAGCCACCATGCCGGACCAACCCTATCAAAGTTGTATAATCAAATTAATATGGTTCAAATATTAGTCGCGTGCTTTTGGGCTAATCAAATTAATGTAGTTCAAATATTAGTCGCGTGCTTTCGGGCTAATCAAATTAATATGGTTCAAATACTAGTCGCGTGCTTTCGGGCTAATCAAATTAATGTGGTTCAAATATTAGTCCCGTGCTTTCGGGCTAATCAAATTAATGTGGTTCAAATATTAGTCGCGTGCCTTCGGACTAATCGAATTAAACTAAATAAAAAGAAGGAAAGGAATATCTCAAATATCTAGTATGATATATGAACCCAATACTTAACTATAACAATAGTCGGCGTGGTTCGCAATGTGAGTTCAGATCGGATATCTTAGTATAGTGTTGGTTTGGGATCCTCAGTAGAACCTTTGAGTTTTGTACCTTGGTTGTAAGGTAGGAAGAGTTGAGATTAGATGTCATTTCGATTAGACTTGGGACGTTGTATCCCCATGTACTCTCTTGAGGTTGCAGTGTTGGTTAGACACACTTGTTGATGATACACTTAAGTTTCTGTGGCCTTGAGTTAGGTTTACACTACGTGCACTTAGTTTCTTTACTGTTTCTGTACGTTTACTTGTGAACATGTAGGCACGCACCACATGTGCATGCTTGGTAGTAATTAAGGGTTTTCTCACTGAGCCGTGTTTTGCTCAGACCCTTTTTTTTTTCCTTTTTCTAGTCTGTGTTGCAGGACTAGTTCGACTTGGAGTTGGAGTCAGCTACTGGGTTTTCTTGGACTCTGCCACCTCAGTTTCTGTGGCTTCTTGTACAGGGTAGTGTAGTTACAGCTTTGTAGTTGTACTTTCTTTTACTTGTACTTTAGTTTCAGTTGTAGCCGTGTACGACATTGTACTTTACTTCTGCTTTGTAGTTCCTGATTGTATAACGTATCATGTAATGAGAATTCAACCGAATGTGTATCTGAATGGCAAGTAGTTGTATCCCCTGTTTAATACTTGAACTGTATTTAAAAAAAATGGTTTGAAAATTCGGGGCGTGACAGTGTTTGACTATTCACGACCCTTTGTAATATGGTTTGGTTAATGTGGTTTTATAATTAATCTCTCTTTTCTTCCATTTAAAAAAATGGTTTGAAAATCTGGGGCATGACAATTTGGTATTAGAGCTTTCGTTCGAAAACCTTGGAACCTTGGGGAGATTTTTATCTCAATGGGTTCTTCACGTGATTTCCATGGAGTCATTTATTTGTGTTTGCATGCATTGAGAGTTGCATGGCAATTGTTTTCCCTTGTTTGAGGCATAGAATGTTGGCATTAGTATGTCTTTGTGTGAGGCATAGGAGCTTGGTGTTGGTCCTTGAGATGAGTTTTGCTTTCACTAGTGTATTGAAGGTTATGCCTATGGATATGTGTATATGTTGAGTATGTGGTTGATTTTCCTAGCATGCAATATCGATTGTCTCATAGTCCTTGTGTAGAAATTTACGACCATAGTGCTATTGGGGTTCATGTATTGAGCATATTATTTGTATGTTTGCTAAGAATTGCCATCTCATGTTACGTTGATTGTCGATATGGTTACTTATCAGAGAGGTCATAGGACTCATCAGGTGCATCAAGGAGTTCCAGTGGAAGATGTTCGTGAAGAGGAAAACGTTGAAGTGGGTCAAGAAGGAGAAGTGGATCATAGATTGTTTGTGAGGTAGCTTGCCAAGGCCATGGTTGAGGCCACTAGAGAAGTTCAAGCCCCTAGGGCTAGGGGTGTTAGCCACGTGATAGAGACTTTACGAGAGTTCCATGCTATGAACCTTCCAAGTTTCAATAGAGAGAGTGAGCCTATTGAGGCCAATCATTGGCTTTCTGGGATTTATAAGGCATTGGACACCCTTCATATCGATGAGGATGAGATGCGAGTGTCTTTTGCATCCTATCAGTTGGTCGGTGAAGCAAGAGAGTGGTGGAATTCGATAGGTGAAGCCAATAAAGATGCGCGGAAGTTGGCTAGAGTTGCGGATCCAGGATTAGTTGATGAAGATGCAAGTACTATATTATGGAAGAAGTTCATTTCTATTTTCGAAGATCAGTACTTTCCAGAATCTTTTCGTGAGCAGTTGAGGATGCAATTTGAGTTGATGTAACAGGGTGACATGATGGTCTCTCAGTGTGCAATCAAATTTTAGTCTTTGTCCCGTTTTGCTCTAGAGTTAGTTAGTTCGGAGGATCGCAAGTGTAAGAGATTCGAGTGGGGTCTTCGTCTCCCCATTCAGAGACTCATTGTCGGGCAATGCATTCATTTATTTTCCACCATGTTGGATCGTGCCAGGGCTATTGAGCCTATTTGCAAATAAAAAGAGAAAGAAGTCAGAGTGTGGGAGCCTTATCGGCAGTAAATTCTACATCTTCTTCAGACAGACTTGGAAGGAAGCGGCATAGAGATGATTCTCTTTCTCGGAGTCAGCAGGGTTCTCAGTCCATTGTCAGTGTTGGTGTTGCAGAAGAGCTACCCAGAAGCCACGTTGTTTGTCATCACTGCCATCAAGAAGGGCACTATCGGTCTCAGTGTCCCCAGGTTACTTGTTTTGAGTGCGACCAGTCAGGGCATTTGGGAAGAAATTGTGCTCAAAGGAGTAGAAGGCAAGGAGAGATGTCAGTTGGGCATCACTCATCGGTTGGGCCAAGAGTTGAGCAATTTCAGCAAGGGAGTCAGAATCAATAGTCTTGTCACCATTCGTTCTTACCCACTCTTCAGTTTGAGAGAGGAACCAGTTCCATAGGTACACGTCGGGATTCGATTCAGAGAGGCAGGCAACCAGTGCAGCGGATGACTCATGGTAGAGTGTACATGATTGCTATGGAGGATCCTCAGCCACTGGTTTCTCCATCTTAGTAGACCCATTTTATGTTTGTGGTCTTAGTCGTATTGTGCGTTGATGGGATTGGCATCCCTTGTTGTATTTTGCTAGTAGCATCATAAACTCAGTTTGGAGTTATGCATTTTGTTTTGGATGTTTCATCCCTTTGTGGATGTCATTGTAAAAATCTTCTCGGTTGAGATTTTTGTTGCCTAGTTGGAATGCTTCTTGTTGCAAGTTTCATGTTCTCATACTTCATAAATTGATGCCACGATGATCTGAGTTATGATCTCACTTTCGTTTGAATTGTGGAGGAGTTGTGTTGGTTCTCTTGTGCCACCTTGTTCTTGTTGTGATGGCCAAATTTGATATTTACTCTCCACTTGTTCGATTGCTATGTCTTTCACGACCATTCTTGTCTTCTTGAAAATCCACATCCTTGTTCCCCAAGCATTGGGTAGATTGTTAGATACATTGGGAATGAGTAATTGAGTCGGTTATTCTTACACCTTTAGTGTGGAATCGACCATGTGTGTGTGTGCTTCATTGATTGTGTCGTTTAAGGATGACCCTATAACTTAGGTTGAGAATAGTGTCCGCACCTCTCAAACTTGAATTGTAGTGGTCATTTGATTATCACATTGGGTGTGTGTGTGGGGATGTGTGTGTACCCGTGGGTAGGGTGATGAAATTGCAAAACATGTGTATGTGAGTTTGTAAAATGATAGTGGAGTGTTGGTGATTGTAAATCCGATTATTCCTTGTATGGATATTGTTCTAAGATGATTATTGGTTTCTAGTTACAAATCCCTTATGGGATCCTCCGTCCCATTGTACCTGTTGTCCCTATGTTTTGATTGTGCATTATTTACACAAATATAGTAATTATAAAATGATTTTAGAACTCCTTGAATTAAAGCTTAAATGTTTAAATCTTTATTTATATCAAGGAATTGTATTTATATGCTTATTTCTCAAATCAATTTTATATCAAAGTCCTAGAGATTGTTCTTAATGTTTAAAATCTTTTCAATTCTACTTGGACTATTTTGAAATTGATTTAAAGTCCTTTAGATTCATATTCATGGTTTAAACAATTTTTTCTTAGGACTTTAATCTAACAAAATATATATT
>NMUG010012833.1:0-10263 GCA_002855965.1 Monotropa hypopitys
TATGGTGATGGACGGACATCATAATCCGGAGCCATAAGGATGGATGGAATGTCTAGAGCCAAGGGTGGACAGACATCATAATCCGGAGCCACGATCTTCATTGGAGCGACCCGACAAAGCCAGTCGGTCGATCTTCGGAATGGTTAGACAATCCAGAGCCATGGTGATGGACGGACATCATAATCCGGAGCCATGGTGATGGACGACAGGTTATAACCGAGTCAAAGCTCGCGCCTGCCTGAGCCATAGGGATGGATGAATTGTCTAGAGCCATGAGGTGGACGTCAGGTTATAACCGAGTCAAAGCTCGCGCCTGCCAGATCCATGGTGCTGAGTCCTGGAAAAGCAATGAAGAACACACAGAATGGGGAACAAAGAAATGCATTTTATTAGATAATAAAAATTGACAAGTTTTACACTTTGGGGGGATCCCTTTGGCACTCGCCGGATCACGGGATCATTGGAATGTTTCTTTACCCTGGTTCGCCTGGCATGCATTGGGTCTGGCGGCTGGCGGCCTGCGCCGATCGATCCACTTGTCGAGGTGGCCCTGTCGGGCCAGATGCTCCAGGTAGGCTTTGAAGGGGAGGCAGGATGTCGTGAAGTGTCCCCTTTCGCGGTGGTAAGAGCAGTAGGCCTTCCCGTGGGGATTCCTTTCCCCAAGCTTGTGATTCGGTTCTCTAAAGAACGGCTCGTCCCTGATCAGCCAGAGGACGATGTAGATTGGCTCTGTAAAAACAGTGGTCTCCGCCATGTAGTCTTCCGGTTTTGGAGCCTTCCTTTCTCCTGTCTTTACCATATTGACCTGCCTCCAGTTGTGATGAGCGGGGGCAGGCCATTCCTATGGGGGTCGGATGGAGGCACGTTCGGCCAAAAGGTCCTCCAATTGAAAAAACTTGTCAATCAACTGCATCAGATCATCCATGTTCTCCGCATGATGGAGCATGAGCTCCCGGAGCATGGGACTTTTAGACTCTAGGCCCAGTTTGAAGGAGGAGGTAGCGACTCCCTAATCACAGTTCTAGATGTCGTTGTACAGCTCCTAGTAGCGGTCATCATATTGCCGGAGAGTCTCGTCCGGTCGCTTCCGAAGACTGATCAAAGAGTCGACCTCTTTTTTCTACTTGCCGCTGGTGATGAAGCAGGCAAGGAAGGTCCTTTCCAAATCTCTGAAGCTCCGGATGGACCAGGCAGGAAGCTTGTTGAACCAAAGCGAGCCTTGGGTACCAAGGCTTGTGGGAAAGACTTTGCACAGGAATGCATCGCTCGAAGAGTAGAGCGCCATGATTTGCCGGAAGTAGATGAGGTGGGTGTAGGCATCAGTCTTTGGATCATACCTGGTAAATTTTGGCAAGATGAAGCCAGGAGGGAGGACGACCGATTCGATCGTCCGGGAAAAGGGAGAAAGACTGAGCTCTTCCAGGCGAGCATCGACAGCCTGAAGGTCCTGCCCGGAGGGATAGTCGGCATCGTGGTCCCTTCGGTGGCGCCAATGCTCCCTTCGGTCATCATCAGAAACCGGAGAGTGGTGCCGGTGCCTTTCTTCTTGGTCGTTATGGCACCTCTCCTTTTGTCGACCGGGGTCCTCTATTTCCGGCCAGAAGTCCTGGAGATCGTGTGGGCGGACTTCGACAAACTCCCCCCCTTCGTATACGTAGAGCGGGACGGATTTAGAATGCCTAGGGCGCCATCCATTGCCCTCTGAGTGGTCTGTCCCGCATTCATGCCCTTCGGCTACACCCTTTCCTTTGCGCTCTCTATCTTCCTTTGATCTGTGACGGTGCATGCGCTATCCTGAAGATCGTGAAGCCGAATCTACAGTGCCGGCCATCCGAGTCACCTGGTCCCGAAGCTGAGCGATCTATGCGTCCCTTTCTTTTAGCATCCGGTCCATGGCCGCAGCATAGGCCGATCCAAGCTCCGGCGTAAGGCCATAGGGAGAGGTAAATAGCCCCGGGGAGACGTGCTGAGGAAGAGGAGGAGCGATGGGAGGAGTGGGGTCTTGGTTCATCGGTGTGTTGTTACCGTCTTCCATGAAGGATAGCTCAAAAGAGGGACAAACAACTGGTTTCCACAGAGGTTGGTGCTAGGGTCCCACCGTGAACGCCAATTGTGGTAACCGGTTTCTGCCGGACGGGTCCCTTCGGTGGATGGTCCTTCGGATATAGAGTGTCGGTTTTGGGCGACAACTTGAGTGGTCCCTGCAAGTAAATAAAAGGGTCCCCCTACTTGGCTCCTGTAAAATAGAGGTTAGTGCCCACCGGTCGGTTGTGACCAACGGGGCCTCCGATGCTTAAGTTAGTAACTAATTGAGGAGAAGGTAAAGCAAATAAGAGGAGGCCGGACAGGAGCGGTCGGGGATCAAAGGTCTGGATCCCGTGAATAGTACCCCATAGGGGTATTTATAAGGAAATGTTGGCTTGGGGATCAAGAATATTGAGTGGGCCGCACGTCGAGGGCCCTTTAGTGGGCCTGGACGGATGATGGACCGAGTCAGATCGTACGGATGGGGTATCGAGGCGGATGCCCCATGATGGGATCAGGAGGGTGGCCCTCCGGTGTAGTCCGGTCCATTCGGAAGGGGGTCCCAAGTACCGAAGAGAGTCACCGAGGGGTCTTTGTCCGGACATTGGCAGTCAGCTATAATGTAGACCCTCCGGTCCGGACAATCTTTGTTGTCGACGCTCTCAAGATAGGTTTTTATGACAGACTTTTCTCTAGGGCATAGGTCCAGTCATCACAGGGGTGTTCCCCTTGTAGTTTGAGAGGAGGCCCAGATGATGGCGGCCATAGCACAACTAGCTGAAAATCAGAACTTGTTTTTCCAGTGGCAGAATAATCAAAATATGGATAGAAGTGGGGGTACTGGACTGCTAGAAAGGTTCAAAAGGCTTTGTAGTGTCGTGTTTGAAGGGTCAAATGATCCTATGGTGGCTGAAGAGTGGTTGAAAGAGGTCGAATTGGTCTTAGATACTATGGGAGTGGTAGACGATCAAAGGGTGGTGTTAACCACTTTTCTTTTTCGTGGTGAGGCTAGAATTTGGTGGGAATCTTTCAAGAGGCTTGAAGGGGCACCGACAATTGGTGTTGAGCCGAATGTCCCTAATGTTATTACTTGGGATAGGTTTGTGAGAGGTTTCAATGAGCAGTACTACCCGGAAAGTTTCCGGTATGAGTAGATTGCAACTTTTACAAATTTGAGGCAAGGAGGAATGTCTGTAGCTGAGTATGAAGCGAAGTTTGCGCAGTTGTCTAGATATGCACCGCAGATAGTAAGTACGGAAGGATTGAGGTGTAATAAGTTTCGAATGGGTTTAGCACCAATTATGTATACCAAACTTTTGCAGTTTCGGGAGACTAATTATGCGAATCTTGTGGATATGGCTAAAAGGACTTGGGTTGATATGCAAAATACTCGAACGAGGGAGGAGAACAGAAAAAGGTTTAGAAATGATAACGAGAAGTCGGGAGGAAGTGGTTTTAGAAGTGGTAATTCTAAATCAAGATTTAGTAAGAGTCATGGTGGGAGTGACAAAAGTAGTCAAGGTAGTGGATAGAAAAGCAAACAAGAAAGAACTGTGAATATACCAGCGGGATCTGAGGGTAAAGACTTTGTGCGAAAGTGCTTCAAGTGCAATGCACCGGGTCACTTAGCAAGGGATTGTGTTGAGGGTGGTAATGGTGTGAAGTGTTTCAAATGTGGGGTCTTTGGGCATAAGTCTTATGAGTGTGAGCAACCAGTGGTTTCGGTGGGCAGTGCAGCTGGGGGAGCAAATAGAAGCACCGCGGGTCAGACTTCTCATGGCAGGGTATTTGATCTGGACAGACAGACGATTCAAACCAATGTAGATATGGTGACAGGTATGATTCGTGTATCTTCTTTATATGCACGATTTCTGATTGATTCTGGAGCCACCCATTCATTTGTTGCTACTACTTTTGGTTCTCGTATGGGTAGAAATTTGGCACCCTTAGATCACACTTTGCTTCTGTCGACACCCATGGGTAATGTGGTAGAACTTGCGTCATACTATCATGGTTGTGAAGTTTGGGTGGGTAATGAACCTTTGTTGTCAGACTTGATTCCACTTGAGATGGTAGATTTGGATGTGATTTTGGGGATGGATTTCTTGGCCGCCCACTTTGCCATTATCGATTGTGTCAGCAAAAAAGTTTTGTTTCGTATTACGGGTAGGTCGGACTTAAACATTTGTGGTGATAGTTTAGAATTGCCTAGACATGTTATCTCATCTTTGAAGGCTATGTCCATGTTGAATAAGGGTTGTGAAGGGTTTCTAGCCTACATGATTGATTCTGAGAAGGGAGAGGGAAGTATTGGAAATATACCTGTGGTGAGTGAGTTCCAAGATGTTTTTCCAGAGGAGTTACCGAGGGTGGTTCCGATTAGAGAAGTAGAATTCACAATTGAGTTGGTTCCGGGTACTAGTCCTATATCTATTGCACCTTATAGGATGGCACCTGCCGAGTTATACGAATTAAAAATGCAGTTGAAGGAGTTGCTTGATAAGGGATTCATTATACCTAGTGTGTCGCCTTGGGGAGCCCCTGTCTTATTTGTGAAAAAGAAAGATGGTTCGATGAGAATGTGCATAGATTATAGGCAGTTGAACAAGGTCACTGTGAAAAATAAATATCCATTGCCTAGAATTGATGATCTTTTTGACCAACTTTAGGGAGCCTCAGTATTTTTGAAAATTGATTTGAGGTCCGGGTACCACCAATTGAAAGTTAGAGACTGTGATGTAGCGAAAACGGCCTTCCGTACTAGATATGGTCACTACGAATACATGGTTATGCCTTTTGGGTTGACGAATGCGCTGGCGGTATTTATGGATTTGATGAATAGGGTATTTCAGTCCTATCTACACTCTTTTGTCATAGTGTTTATTGATGATATTTTGGTGTATTCCAAGTCTAGAGAAGAACATGGAGAGTATTTGAGACTAGTCTTGCAAAGGTTGAGGGAAAAGTAGTTGTATGGAAAAATAAACAAATGTGAATTTTGGCTTGATCGAGTGGTTTTCTTGGGTCATGTTATCTCGAGTGAGGGTATTTGTGTAGACCCTAAGAAAATTGAAGCGATTGTGAATTGGGAGAGACCTACTAGTGTGACTGAAATCCGTAGCTTTTTGTGATTAGCAAGTTACTACAGGCGATTCATTGAGAAATTTTCGTCTATTGCGATGCCTTTGACTATGCTTACTAGAAAGGAAGTCAAATTTGTGTGGTCGGAAGAGTGTGAGAACAGTTTTTGGGTCTTGAAAGAGAAATTAGTTTCGGTACCTATCTTGACTATTCCGGAGGGGACTGATGATTTGGTGATTTATAGTGATGCGTCACTTTGTGGTTTTGGGTGTGTGTTGATGCTACGAGGGAAAGTCATAGCTTATGCTTCAAGACAATTGAAAAACCATGAGAGGAATTACCCTACACACGATTTGGAGTTAGCCGCGGTTGTTTTTGCACTAAAACTTTGGAGACATTATCTATATGGGGTGACTTGTGAGATTTTTACCGACCATCAAAGTTTACAGTATTTATTCACTCAGAAGGATTTAAATTTGAGGCAATGTAGGTGGATGGAACTAATTAAAGATTATGATTGTAATATCCACTATCATCCGGGGAAAGCTAATGTAGTGGCTGATACGTTGAGTAGAAAGTCTGTGAGCCAAGTAGCATGTTTGACTTGTGCTAGAGTTAAAAAAATTTCAGAATTGAGCAGTATGGGTGTTGTTTTGTCTTTGGGTTCGAATGAGATCTTGTTAGAAAATCTTGTAGTGAGGTCACTATTTATGGATCAGATTAGAGAGAGCCAAAAGACTGATGTGTTTCTAGAGAAGATTCGACAACAAATTTTATTGGGTGAGAATTCAGAGTTTTGTATTCGTGGGGATGTGATGTTGATGTTTGGGAACCGAGTTTGTGTACCGGAGGATGTGGAGCTTAGGAAGAATATTCTTGAGTAGGGCCATAGTTCGAAGTTTTCTATGCATCCGGGGTCGACTAAAATGTATCGGGATTTGAGAGAAAATTATTGGTGGAAGGGGTTGAAGAGAGATATGATTTTGTTGCTAAGTGTCTTATTTGTCAAAGGGTGAAGATTGAGCACCAAAGACCGGGAGGATTAGTCCAGAGTTTGCCAATACCGGAGTGGAAATGGGAGCACATTACCATGGATTTCGTGGTGGGTTTGCCTAAGTTTAAGGGGAACTTCGATTCTATTTGGGTAGTAGTGGACCGGTTGACAAAGTCCGTCCATTTTCTTCCAGTGAGGGTTGCTTTTTCTACGGATCGGTATGCCAGAATTTATATAGATGAGATTATTAGATTGCATGGAGCACCAGTTACGATTGTCAGTGATAGAGATCCTAAGTTTACATCGAGGTTTTGGGCGAGTTTACAGCAGGCTCTTGGTACATCGTTGAGGTTTAGTACCACTTTTCACCCTCAAACGGATGGACAGTCGGAAAGGACCATCCAAATGCTTGAGGACATGTTGAGGTCTTGTGTTTTAGACTTTGCTGGAGGTTGGGAAAATTATTTGCCATTGATTGAGTTTGCGTATAATAACAGTTTTCAGAGTAGTGTTGGTATGACACCTTTTGAGGCATTATATGATAGAAGATGTCGAACACTGCTCTGTTGGAGTAAGGTAGGAGAGCGACAAATTTTGGGACCGGAATTGATTCAAGTGGCATCAGAGGGGGTTAAACTCATAAGGGAAAGATTGCGGGTTGCTCAGAGTCGCCAAAAATGTTATGCGGATAATAGACGTCGGGAGCTAGAGTTTGATGTTGGTGATCATGTGTTTTTGCGAGTTTTGCCATGGAAAGGTGTGGTTCGATTTAAAGGAAAGGGAAAATTAGCGCCGAGGTACATTGGGCCGTATGAGATTGTGGATAGAGTAGGAGCGTCAGCATATCGTTTGGCGTTGTCGGTGGAGTTGGCTCGGTTGCACAATGTGTTTCATGTTTCGATGTTGAGAAAGTACGTAGGTGACCCGACATATGTATTAGAGGTGGAACCTTTAGAGTTGTATGAGGATTTGACTTATGAATAGAGACCAGTGAAGATTTTGGACCGCAAGGAGCAAGTACTACGTTCCAAGGTGATTCCGTTGATCAAGGTCTTGTGGAGAAATCATGAGGTCGAGGAAGCGACATGGGAGAGCGAGGAGGCTATGCAGAAGAAATATCCGCACCTACTTTCAGGAATTCTATTCTACTTGCTTTAAATTTCGAGGGCGAAATTTCTTAAGGGGGGAGGAGTTGTAATATCCGACTCGTATAAATAATATTTTTATTTAGTTCTAATAATTATCAAAAAGATAACAATCCACTATGGTGATTATAGTATTAAGAATTAATTAATTAATGAGGTTAGTGTGGATTTTTACCTATTTTCCTTTATAAGTATAAAATAGGGTGAATAATGTCAAACAAGGGGGATTTGGAGGATGCATTAAAGGAAATAGGATCCTTTAGACTAAAAAACTGTCATGAGGTTAAGTTGAAGCATAATCACATTATGCTAAACACTTAGTGAAGGGTTAGAGAGAAATTGAAGAAGGAGGCTAAGAAGGAGAGTTGGGAGATTTGAATCCGGAGGTCGATCTAGTGTTCGTTTGAAGAAAAAATCTTCTTCAATATCGTAGACAACGCAAGTAAGATGCTTATCACCATTTTTGATTTTTCATTTCGACATTAATTTGGTCTAGATCGAGGTTTTTATCCTTAATCGCGTTTTTAGAAAAAAATGGTGAAATTAAGGATTGTTTGATGAATTTTGGGGATGTTTAATAGTTGTTTGAGGCTACAAATCAAGTATGTTTTGTGTCATTGTGTCTATAACACTTTGGAATGTTCAATTTTGGATGTGTAGAGGTTAGATCAAAAAGTTTTGGAGTAGTTCGTAAAAATAATTTTTTCTGAAAATTCGGGTTCTGAAGAAGGGGTATCGGTCCCCGTGTATGTGGGGTATCGGTCCCCGCTAGTCAGTTGGGCAAGACGTGGGATGGATACCGGTCCCTTGAAAAGGCGGGTACCGGTCCCCGTCGAATAGTAGGTTGGGGAAAGGGGCGGGTACTGGTCCCTTGTAAAGGTGGGTACCGGTCCCTTGTGAGCAGTGTGTTGGGTGTTCGTGCGGGTACCGGTCCCCCGAATAGGCGGGTACCGGTCCCCATTAAGGATTTTCTGGTAAGTCTTTGGGGGGTTTTCCGGGGGTTCAGGTATGGACCTAAGACGCGTTTGGAAGGTTTTAAGGGTTAATTAAAGACTCTAATAAACTGTTAAAGATGGTTATTGGGTCAGTTGATTTAATTTAATGCTTTCATTATTTCATTGTCAAATTACATTATTGTGCACTGAAATCATTAGTCGTTTTTGACAGGGAATTCCGTGGAGAGTCTTGACGCCTTGAACAAAGGCAAAGAAAAGCTTGGCTAAGTGGTATCGGTGAGTGTAAGAATGTAGCATCTTGATAATTTTAGATGCTTGTGCTCTTTTAATTCTGTATATAATTGCACAAATCATGGGAAGTTGCATGGCATGTTGCATATGTTTATCATGTGCATGTTTTGAGAGGAGTTTGTGTATAATAAAGGTTTTGGAAGAAATGTTTTAAGAAATGAGATTTGAGAAAAGACTATAGCCTATGGATATGTTTTGTGAAAGATGTTTTGGAAAGATTTTCATATACGATACGTATATGAGTTATGATGGAGGAGGATTGGTGCCTATATGGCCATGGGGGATACCCCTTAACATGTTGAAGTCGGGCTGCAGTTCGGTGACATGTTCCATGTCGAGGTCGGGCTGCGGTTCGACGACATGATGGAATGGGGTTGCGGTTCCATGTGATAGTGTACGGGGTGCACGAACTATTGCATATAGCAATAGCTATTTTGGAAGAAAAAGGGACGTGAGAAGTCCACTATTTTGGGGAAAATGGGTTGCGGTCCATAATCATAATATGCATGAAAGGCTTTGAAAAATGTGGAAGTTGAGAAGGTTTGGTATCATGCATGTCATTGCATCTTTCTTATTTTTGAAACATTGCGTTCTTAAAGTTAAATCGTGCTTTTATATGCCTTTCATCTAGAACTTGTGATGCATATGTTCACACTCTGTTTCCTTATTTTTGATTTGGAAATAGGTATCCAGTGTTAGAAGTCCACTACGAGGCTAGAGAGCAGTGTTGCCAGGAAGAAGACTGGGTCTGGTAGTGTGTTTTGATGACAGTAGTTGGTTCTTACAGCTTCACCTATTTTATTTCCGTTTGTTATGTAGTTTTGGGAAATTGTTTCCTTAATAGAACTTTTGTTTCACGTTAGCATTTTTTAGTTGTTGAGATCATGTGTACCTTAATGTTTTAGTAGTTGGTATATGGATGGTGATATGATCCTTTAATTATTTTAATAAGGTTGCTTTGGGGTATTGTAATCAAGAAAAATTTTATTCTGCGTTTTTAATTGTTCTAGAGGTTTGGGATGTTACAAGGGGACTGGTCTGTAGAAGCTCGGGGGACCGATCTCCCCAAAAACATTGAGCCTATTGACCAATTCCGATAGGTCTGCAGCGGCTCTGGGACCAGTCTCCTAAAAAAATTTGAGGAAATTTGAAAAGTTTGTAAATGTGACCTTCGAGAGTATTTCGGTCATAGCTTCTTCTTCCGGACTCCGATTGAGACGATTCAAGTTGCGTTGGATTTATAATGCGATTCTCTACAACATTGGAGAAGAATGTATTCACATTATAAAAATACTTCGGGGTCATAATAGGCCTAGAAGACCCTCGGCACATTGCGAGAACAACCCAAGACAACGCCAACTCACTACCGGGAGCTATAACCACTCCAACTCGATAAATTACTATCCATCAGACCCCCAACCTTCATTGATAACTATGAAAACTCAATTTACAAGATTAAATCGATTATTCACTAATTATAAAATACGTTTTCATTTAAAATTACATTTGAAATTCTAGGTCGTTACAGGTCCCCAATCCGATCCTCCAAATTTTGTATTGCTGAATGTTTTGGATGTTAAATGAAGTGTATTGCACTGCCCTATTTGCCCCTCAACGTCTCTGGAGATTCAAGGCAAATATAAAAGGAAGGATTGAAGCATTTTGGTTATAACTTTCACCATCTTTCTCTCTCAACCCTAAAGCTCTTGTCTCTCTTGTCTAAGCTCAAACTTTCACACTCAACCTACTGAAAATTTGCAGTAGCATCATT
>NMUG010012834.1:0-10263 GCA_002855965.1 Monotropa hypopitys
AAGTATGTGAGCCTACTAGAGGAGTCCTTGCATCAAGAATCCCCAATCTCCTTCAATCCCAAGCTTCTTCCATGGAGGTTCTTCTCTCTCTCCCTCACTTTCTCTCTAGGTTTTATGTGTTAGGAAGGAGGCAAATGAGACATAGAGTCTCCCAATTCAGTATATAACACTAGGTTAGGCGTTTTTAGGGTGATTAGACCATAAAGCCCTCCAAAAACATAAGGTTTCGCGTCAAAATCGGACACCCGTCTACCGTGCCGTCCGGACGGCCAGGTCCCCGTCCGGACGAGGACCAACTTTGGTCCGGACGAGACATCTCCCCGTCCCGACGACTTGAAGAGTTGTGCTTGCTCGAACCTCTATAAAAGAAGACTTGAAGACTTAGGAAGAGACTTTTGCTCATCTCTCTCTATTCATCTTCTACATTTGAGCAAGGGGTCTTGTACTTTATTTTCATATATTTCTCTTAAATTTCCAGTAGCTTAGAAGAGAGAATTCATACTTGTATTGTTCTTTGAATTTTATATCTCTCTTTGTAGTTTTGATTTACATTGTAAAAGAGTTGTGCTTGTACACTCCTATTCAAGATTATTCTAATTTTTTTTTCATTTGTCACACAAGGTTGTTACCTTGAGTTAGGTTGAACAGATCACCCTAGAATATATTTAGTTGTAAAGGTTGTAGGCCACCTAAGAAGATCCTAAGTTGTACCAAATTATAATCATGATTTGTGGCTACTAATTAGTGGAACTTTCACAAATTGTGAAAGAAGTGGACGTAAGTAAGAGAGACCCACCCCTAAAGAATCACTATAAATTCTTGTGTTCATTGTCTCTTCTTCTTATCTTTAAATTTCAATAGCTTACATATTTTGTTTTCATTTCCAAGTTCACTTCAAAGTAATATCAAAGTAAGCTTTATTAATCTTGTTACTAGAACCAAACCAAAACCGGCAACCGCGACCTTCCCACCTAGCCCCTGGGAAAACTGAGGTGTAACGAAAGGAGTTAGTTTGGTGCTTTAACAGGATTCAATATTGTACATTTGATATTAATTTATATCTTGTTCTTTGTTATATACTTAGACTAGTTTATATTTCAACTTGGCTTTACTTTCTTGCAAATAATTTTTATTTGGCCATTGTTTTTATTTTGACCAATTCACCCCCCTCTTGGTTGCACATTCGGACCAACAATTGGTATCAGAGCTTGGTCTCTATAAGGTTAGACTTAAACGTCTTAGAGAGATCCATGGCTACACAAGCAACCACATCTCATATGGAGGGTCATTCGACCAATAGACCGCCATTCTTTAATGGTTCATCTTATGTCTATTAGAAAAATCGGATGCGTATTTATATTCAATCTATAGATTATGATTTATGGATGACCATTATAAATTGTCCTTATATCCCTAAGAAATCTATAGATGGCATAGAAATAGTTAAGTCATATTCCGAATGGCTTGCGGGTGACAAATCAAAAATTGAAATGAATTGTAAAACGATAAATCTATTATATTACGTGTTACATGCAAACGAATACAACCGTATTTCAGCACGTGAAACCGCAAAACAAATTTGGGATAATCTTGTAGTTACCTATGAAGGTACCACCCAAGTCAAGGAGTCTAAAATAGACATCCTTGTACATTCTTATGAGTTATTTCATATGCATGAAGATA
This sequence comes from Monotropa hypopitys, assembly GCA_002855965.1. Taxonomy (NCBI): domain Eukaryota; kingdom Viridiplantae; phylum Streptophyta; class Magnoliopsida; order Ericales; family Ericaceae; genus Monotropa; species Monotropa hypopitys. The sequence continues at coordinate 1,684 of NMUG010012834.1, forward strand.
AATCAATATCTATCATGTTTTCTTATTTTAATGATATTATTAATAGACTAAAAGGACTTGGTAAATCCTATTCCAACTCCGAATGGCTAAGAAAGTTCTTCGTTAAATGACTACGGCTTGGGAAACCAAAGCCTCAATCATTCTTCAAACGATGGACTTTTCTACTTGTACATTAGATGGCCTTATGGGCATACTAATGACAGAGGAAATGCATCTAAATCTTTAAACCGAACTAGTTAAGGTTAAAAAGGACATTGCTCTCAAATCTACTAAAGTAGATGAATCTTCCTCTTGCTCATCCGATGAAGAAGAGGAGATGGCATTGCTAACAAAAAATTCAAATGCTATCTCTACCACAAAAAGAATGAGTGGAAGTACCAATCAAGAGATAAAAGGGAGTCAAGCTCCAAATCGCCAATCAAGTGCTTCGGATATAACAAACCCGGGCACATCAAGTAAAATTGTCTCCAAGCTCCTCCCACTTACAAAAAGCCTTATAAAAAGGCTATGCTTGCCGCATGGGACAATAGTGAATCCGAAACCTCTTCCGGTGAAGAAAAAGAGGTAGCAAATCTTTGCTTAATGGCAAAAGATTCAAGTGAGGTAAAATATTCTCTTCTTGAAACTCTTAAAAACTCTCTTGATTCTTTGTCCACCAATTATGATAACTTAAAAGATAAATATAAAGAGTTTTGTAAAAGATATTTCAATTGAGTTAGAAGAAATTCTACAATAAAAAGACGTTTTAGAAAATGAGATTGAACAAATGAAACAAGATCATGAAAAAGAATTTTCTAACTTTCTTTTTAAGGAAATAATTTTTAAAAGATAAAGTAGATGATTTGAAGAATTCTTTAGCAAAGGTAACACTAGGAAAAGATAACTTAGATATTCTTTTTGGAAAACAAAAGGTATCTTTTTACAAGGCCGATTGTGGCTACAATCCATCTAAAAAGAAAGAATTTTTGAAAGGCTTATTTTTAGAAAAACACACTTTTAGATGTCACTATTGTAATAAATAAGGTCACATTTCTCCATCTTGCCCTCTCAAAAAGAACTCCTTTTATTAAAAGAAAAGATAATAAAACAGACTTGGATTCCAAAATCAACTATCACTCAAAACAATGTAAGTAATGTCTTACCTAACCCAAAAGGACCCAAGATTTGGGTATCCAAAGTCAATCATTAATTTGTTTTATAGATATGCTTAAATACCACTTCTTTCAAAGGAAAAATGATACTTGGATAGTGGATGCTCATGGCACATGACCGTGAATCAAAAAGCATTCACAACTTTCACACCTAAGAAAGGAGGAGAAGTCACATTGAGAGATAATAGTAAGGGTAAAAATATCGGACATGGTAATGTTGGTAAGGCTCCCTTTCCTATTATTGAAGATGTACTTCTTGTAGAAGGTCTTAAGTATAATCTCATTAATATGAGTCAATTATGTGATAAAGGTTTTAGAGTCTTGTTTGAAAAAGATCATTGTACCATTGAGAATGTCCAAAACAACTCCACACTTTTTATTGGGCAAAGACTTGAGAACATTTTCATAATTGATTTAAATGATTTAGAGAAGCAAAATGTAAAATGTTTTTCAGCTATTAACAATAAAAGTTAGTTATGGCATAGAAGACTAGGTCATTGCAACACGGATTCCATTGTTAGGTTCTCTCACAAAGAGTTAGTTAATAGTCTTCCTAAAATCAAATTTAAAAACAACAGGATATGTGATTCACGTTCTCATGAAAAACAAACCAAGATCTCTTTTAAATCTAAAAATATGGTTTCAACTTCTAGACCTTTGGAACTTTTACATATTGACCTATGTCACACTCCGGAAAAATTAAATTGTTTTTCCATTCATTTCAAAAAAAATTAATTAATTAAATCTCTTTTTTGGGATTTAATTTTATCGTTGTTGGGTTCCCCACGACTCGGATTTTATTCTACCGATCCCGTCTAGGTGAGGAAGTCTTGGTTTGTGAGGTTTTGTGTTCTAAGTGCGGGCAAGCCATTATGGTGGAATTCGGGCTACATCTTGGTTCTCGGGGGTTGTCCGATTTTGCATTGGGCATTTAAAGTTAAATCTTTAAATTTTTGGTTTTAATTTAATTATCAAAATAAAAAAATAAAACAGTTGCAAATCGATCGGGCCTTTACCTCAACCCCTTCTCCTCCCCCAATCATCTCCCTCACCCGAAAACCCTAGGGTATCCTCCTTTTTTGTGCGCCCGCCCCCTTCCCTTCTCCTTCATCTCTCCGGCGCTCTCCTCCTCCCTCTCCCTCCTCTTCCCTGTCCGCAACAGCTCCCTTCCCTTTCCTCTTCCCCGTCGGCTCTCCCCCTTCCCTCTGCCTCCCCACGTGGCAATCCCCATCTCCCTCTCTCTGCGCCATTCTCGCCCTCATCTCTCATCTCTCCCTCTCCTCCCTCTTCACACACACATGTGTAGTGGTGGTGGCACGGTGTGAGTATGAGTGTGGTGGTGGTTGCGGCGGCGTGTACGATGGTGGTGGCGACTGGGTACGCGATGGTGGTGGTCGGATTGGTGGAAAGAGGAGTGGATGACTAGCAATTGTGGTGGTTCCAGGGTAGCGATGGTGGCTGTTTTGGCGATGGCAGAGGTGGCGGTGATACGGTGTCGGTCTAAGCGAACGGCGACGCGCGATAGTTAAGTCTTCGCCTGCCACGAAGCTTCGCGTTAGTGGGTAAGCCTATCGATCTCTCTCTCATTACTGTACGACACCGTTTATCGTCTGTTAGTGACTGTCTATTGGGTTCTGTAGGTGCCAGCCCAAGCGAGCAGCGATATTCGGTGACACGCGACGGTCAAGGCTTCGACCATCGCTAGTGGTCACATCAGCAGGTATATCTGGTCCCCTGTTTATTTGTCGTGAGTTTCAATTGGTGGTTTGTGTCTGTAGGAGGTGTAAGGATGGATTCCTGCTGTTGTTGTTGTCTGTTAGTGCGATTCTCCTATTTTGGGCAGGTTGCTGCCGAAATTTCTAACAAATCCCTTGCCGACGATTGTCACAGGAACTCCAATTGAGGTAGAGTTCTTTATCCCTATCGTTTGTACTGTTGGTACTTTTACTTTCCTCTCGCACGTTTTATGAAATTCCGTCAAATTACGTATATTCGTAAAATTAGAGTTAACATATTGTCGTTCACCTAAATTGGTCGCGTTGAGTTTTGTCTAGGGTCGTTACGTTCTCCCTAGGACATTGGTTGGTCAATTTCGAGTTCGATTGTGAAAAACCCCAATTCTTGTGAAAAATCCGTCGTCGTCGTTTTATGAAATCAAATTGGGGATATCGGCTTGTTTTGGACACTCTCGGATGGTTTGTGGGTCAAATGATATTTTGACACGTTTTGTGGAAAATCGAACTAGTGGAATGTTTTGGTGAACGAACGACATGTTTTGTGAAATGAACGGAAATGTTCTGTAAATGAACGTTTTGTGAATAAACGAAATTGGTTTGGAAAGATGAAATAAAAGTCACATTTGGAATGATACGTCGACTAGGAGGTGGTTTTCCCTAGGTCGCACGAGTTGATTGAACGAAATAATAAAATGTGACACTTGACTCTTTACGAGGAAACTATATACTCTATATGAGGACTGGATACTGATGAGTGGCTATGATTCGGGTTGCTTACCTTGGGTCACTATTTGGAGTGGCACACGACATTGCGCAATGGGGATTTGACTGGACCCTCCCAGTGAGCCGGGGAAAAACAGGAATGATACGACATGGAGTTGACAAGCTCCTATGCGGAACTAGCCAATACTCCATGATTGTTGATTGATATTTTCCTTGCTCCTACTAGAAGGCATGTAAATGGAATACACGTGAAACTTGGAATATAATGGGAATTGGAACACGTTTATATAACAGAAAACGAGTCTTTTACTTAGTGTGAGTCGACACTTGACGCAATTCTCTGTTGGCCTTGTCTAGGTAATTTCTTTTGGAAAAGATTAGTTACGAGTACTCTTTTCTCCCGAGTCTTGGTTAGACATAGTGGTTTACTACTTTTCTCTACGATGAGTCAAATGTGGAACTTTGAAAGAAAAGGAAATGTTTTTAATTATAATGAGATCCATTGCATTGCATCATCTACATTCCTTGCATTGTCACTCACTTGTACCCCAATATTATAGACGTTAGGAGATAGATTATCTCTACCAGGCGGTGGTGCCTGTGTAACACTCCCAAAATTTGAGACATTTTTTTTTAGAAGTGTTAACTGTAGGTAACGAGTATCCAAACAAAAGAGTAAAGAACTATCTACCACACACACACTACTCATTACACTACTTATTACATTACAGGCTTGCTATGAAATAAAATACAAATGAAAGGAGGCAAAAAGGGTTTTATAACATAACCCTGTACAACAGTGCCCCAAATAAAATAGAAAGGCCAAATGGGATTTTATATGATAATCCCGTACAACACGGCCAACAGTAAAGAAAAGAAAGTACAATACTGAAAGTAAAGACAACCTATCACTACTGTCCGGTCCAGCCTCAAGCCCTGTGAAGGATTCAGCGGCTCCAAGTCCAAGTAGTAAGTCCTACAAAAGTAGAGGGTCAGGCACGACCGCCTGGTAGAGATAATCCATATCCTACCGTCTATACTATTGGGATGCACGTGTGTGACAGTGCAAAGAATGTAAATGATGCAATGCTATGGATCTCATTTAGGTAAAACATTTCCTTTTCTTTTTAAATTCCACATTTGACTCATCGTAAAGAATAGTAGTGAAGTACTGTGTCTGACCAAGACTCAAAAGAGAAAAGAGTACTAATAACTGATCTTTTCCAAAGAAACTGCCTAGACAAGGCTAACAGGAAAATGTGTCAAGTGTCGACTCACACTAAGTAAAAGACTCATTTTCCGTATTCCAAATGTATTCCAATTTCCATATTGTTCCAAGTGTCACGTGTATTCCATTTCCGTGCCTTCTAGTAGGAGCAAGGCAAATATCTATCCATCAGGTATTATCAATTGTGCTTAGCCATTCTGTCCATAGAGGGGATCAGTCCTCTATGCATTTATTCCACCATTCCCCATCCGTCGGGAGGGTTTAGTACTACCCCCATTGCGCAATGTCGTGGGAGACCCTCTTTTGGTACATCCCAAGGCCTCAACCTGAATAAAAGCACTTGATAATCCACAATTCTCCGAAGAGCCGGTGGGCCAATCCCACTAAACAAGTCCAACAACAATTTCCAACTTTCCAATCCTCGTAAAGAGCCATGTGTCACATTTTATTATTTCGTACCATCATTTCGTGTGACCTAGGGCAACCAACCTCCTAGTCAACGTATCAATCGAAAATGTGACTTTTATTCCGTTCTTTCCAAACCAAATCCATTTATTCACAAAATGTCCATTTCCAAAACATTTTCGTTTGTTTCACAAAACATGTCGTTCTTTCACAAAACATTCCACTAGTTCGATTTTCCACAAAACGTGTCAAAATACTATTTGACCCCCAAACCATCCGAGAGTGTCCAAAACAAGTCAAGTACCCCTAATTTGATTTCATAAAACGACAACGATATATTTTTCACAAGAATTAGGGGTTTTCACAATCGAACTAGAAACCGACCAACCAACGTCATAGGGAGACGCAACGACCCTACACCAAAACTCAACGTGACCAATATTAGTGAACGACAACACTATGATACCATTTTTTTGCGAATATACAAGACTTGACGAAATTTTATAAAACGAACGAGGAGGTGGTACAACACCAACAGCACAAACGAGAGGGATAGAAAACTCTACCTCGATTGGAATTCCTGAAACAATTGTCGACAAGGAATTTGCTAGAAATTTGGGCATGAACCTGCTCAAAATAGGACAACCGCACTAAGGCGCCAACAACAACAAGCAGAAACTCAACAGTATCACACCTCCTACTTAAACATTACCGATTACGATTACAATTGAACGACAATTAAATAGGAAGTGAGGTATACCTGCTGACGTGACCACAAGCGGTGGCCAAGGCCCTGAACGTCGTGCACCACTGATTTCTGTCGCTCACTAAGATTGACACCTAAAGTTCGAGAAACATTCAATAATCGACGGCGAACAACTTTGAACACAGAAACAAGAAGGATAGGAGCTTACCCACTGATGTGACGCTCGAATGTCGCGTGACACTGATTGTTTATCCTTAGTTGTACCTCGCTGCACCTCGACACCCATCAAACAGTCACTATCGACAACCGACAATAAACGATGTCATACAGTAATGGAACAAATAGGTCGATAGGCTTACCCACTGACGCAGAACTTCATTCGTCGCGCGAACACTACTCGTTCATCCTTAACTGTAACTCGCTGAAGCTGCGCCCACATCCATTGTTGCCGCCAAGCCGGGCGTACAGATCCACATCGCCTCAATACTGTACCACCACCCAATGCCGCCACTCCACCATTAAAGCCACATGCCGCTGCCGTCACCACCCAGAACCACCAACTCGCGAACAAACATACACGTCGGCACCACCACCACCACAGCCCGCCGGCTACCGCGCCACCACGGTGGTGGTGCGTGCAGAGGGAGAGAGGGGGAAGAGAGCTCGAGAATGGAGGAGGGAGAGAGTGGGCCGAGAGGGGAGAGGAGAGGGGGGCCGCGCAGTGAGGAGGAAGGGGGAGGTGCCGCGCGCAGAGGAGGCAGAGGGAGGTGAGGGTGCGCAGGTGAGGGAACCGAGAGAGAGGGAGGTCGGGGAAGGAGGTGGTCGGTCGGAGAGGTAGCGGGAGGGCGGCGAAAAAGTCGTGTAGGGTTTCTCAAAGTAGGGGTTACGGGGGAGAAAATGGGAAGGGGAAGGGGGAGTCCGAATACTCCTGTAAGAAATTTGATACAACCCCTTTTTTGATTTTATATTTTAAAATTTAAATCCATTTAATTGTAATTCATTTAAATGAAAATGAATATCCCACAACATTTTCGAACAACCTCTGAGGATCAATACGCAACCCGAAATCTACCACAAAGACTTACTCGCGCTCAGAACACAAAACCTCACAACCCAAGACTTGCCTCACTCAGATGGGATCGGTAAATTAAAATGCGAGCCGTAGGGAACTGAACGATTAAAAAAAATTAAATCCCGGAAAAAGATTTAATTGATCGATATATTTTTTTTGAAACAGATGGAAAACAATTAAATTTTTCGAATGTGACAAACTACCCTCCTTATAAAAATTTCGTTCTCGAAATTTCCAAAATAGAAGAACCGAAACACGAGAAAAAGGAAAACGTCTTCGAGAGAGACATCAACGTCCGAAGAAATGGTCTTCGCAACCAAAGGTTCCCAAATAGATCAAACAAGCTAGAAATGCGCATTTTCGAGCAAGAACACGATACGGAGATCAAACTGCAAGAATATCGCCCTGAAAAACTTCAGAAAAATTCCAGAAAATTCTAGAATATACCACAATACAATGTGGGCATGCCGGGAATGATTCCAAGTACCGAAACGCCAAGGATACGAGGGGACACAGTACGGATATGCCGACACGCGAAGGGTACGGTGCGGATATGCCGACACACCAAGAACACACCGAGTACACACCGATACGTCAAAGACACACCGAGGACACGCCAACACGCCAAGGATACGCCTAAGACACACCGGTACGGTAAGGATATACGGATACGGTACGAATACGATACGGACACGATACGAGTACTCCAATTTTTCCGAATATTTTTCTAAAATTTTTAGAAAAATAAAAGAACAGTTTTTGACTATCTCAAAGAAGTCCACAACGACTTTAACACCACGAACGCGCAAAACGAACCCGAAAAGATTTCCATACTAGATAGGAACAATTCAACCGATACGACGCAAGATTTGAAATCAAGACAACCAACAAGGGATGGTCACACAACAACTGTACCACCCGAATCACACCAAACGAACACAACGCCACCAAAAGAAGAACCGAATAGTCAAAATCTCACAAACTAACTCGTACACACCTAAATCGGTACCGAAATGACTATGAAGTTTGATTTGAGATGTGCTGGCCAGTCACCTTCTCAAAACAATCCATCATGTTCATTCCTACACCACATGACACGGACTACGCACACCGGTCACACAAACATCACCACAAATCAAGTCGGTACAGTCGACTTCAAAGAAACACACGAATTCTATCCCAACACTCGCAACACAACTGTACAACGCAAAAGTGGACACGTCTCACTGGTCACTCCAACCACAAACCAATCCCATAACACACTCTCAAACAATCTCCGAGGAGAGACAACATCGCAGAACAGAAGTGTCCAAACGCAAAAGGACACGGCGCCAACGGATACGACAACACTCTGGATTCGCACGAAGACATAGAGAACAAGAACAAACGTAAGAAGACAACTTACGAGACGAGAGTTCACGAAGCAGAGATACGATTCCCGACAACAAGTTCTACGAAGTAGATAAATCACTATGCGTGAGACGAACAACACATCACCGCAAAGACGAAGCTACAAGGATTACCCAAACACAAATCACCTTCTACAACCTTAAGCCCAA
>NMUG010012835.1:0-10263 GCA_002855965.1 Monotropa hypopitys
GCTGTTTTCCTCTCTTTCGATAAGGATTTCGTTGCTCCATTTGGGACTAACTTAATCATCGGAGGGCCTTCCAAGCCACAATGGCGGGGGGTCTTCTAACGATTTTCTTTGGGTGCAGCAAGGTTATTACAGGTTGTTCACTAGCAAGGAGTTTGCTAAAGAAAAAGATCAAAAGTTCAGTTCACTGAAGCATTCAACGACAGTGTAAGAAATCACCGTCGACAAAAATAATTCTCAAACTTTCTTTTGGTGTGAGAATCTTCATCAGTGTCCATATATTCACTATCTTCTTGTATCTGCCTCTCAATTTGAGAAGCTAACTTTCCTTTGTTTAGTCTAGCTGTTACCATGTTAACATCTATCATTGGGAATGGATCAATGTCTATTCCCATAACTTCTTTATCTCCCTTTGCATATTACAGCAAGCCTTTTTGAATCAGATCCTGCACACAATTTCGAAATGTTACACAATTATTAGTATTATGTCTAAAAGAATTGTGCCATTTGCAATATTCTTTCCCTTTTCTATCTTTTTCTGTAGGGATGACATGTCCTTGGGATAATGTTAAAAAACAGTGAATTGAGCAGTTCATCAAATAATTGATCTGCTTTAGACAAGTCAAAAGAATACTGTCTATAGTTAGACTGATTCTTTTTGTTTGGATAAGAGGATGACATGTTCTGAGGCTTCTCAGCCTTTGTTAAAGTGTCATAAACCAGTGGTGTTTTGCCAATTACTTGTGCAACATCTGTTTCTACATTCCCCTCTATATCCTGATAATATGTGCCCATAGATTTGTTTTTTCTTTGTTCCCACTCCATCAGAATGGCTTCATATCCTATAACCTTTGAAGTCATATCAAACAAATCTCTAAACTCACTGCCATTAAAGTGCTTTTTGAAGTTAAAGTCAAGCCCATCTTGGGCAAACTTTACTATTTCAGATTCTGGTATTAAGAAATTACATTGATTCCTTACCTTTTTGAATCTGGTCATATAATCTTCAATAGATTCATTTTATCTTTGTTTTATCTTTGCTAAGTCTGCTACAGATATTTCAGGTTGATGTCTATAGAACTGTGCATGGAATTGTTCTTCCATTTCCCTCCATGAATGAATAGAATTTGGAGGTAAGTTAATAAACCATGTAGAAGCAATTTTTGTTAATGAGTGAGGGAAGAGTCTTAATTTCAAAATCTCGTCATTATTTACTTCACCTATTTGTAGGCAAAATCTTCCTATATGCTCTATTGTTGACTGATTTTCTTTCCCACTAAATAGAAATAATTCAGGGATCCTGTATTGCCTAGGGAAAGGCACAGTATCTACCCATTCTGGGTAAGGTTTTTTAAACATAGGCCTTTCAATTTTTCTTAATTCAGAGTCATACATTTCTTACATTATATTAATTACTTGAGCTCTTAAAAAAGGCTCTTGTATTCTTCCTTCTAGACCATTGTTTGGTCTTCTTATTGGATTAACTTGTTCATCTCTTAACTCATACCCATAAGGGTTATTCTGTCTTATTCCATTTGGATAAGGCACAAATGGATTCTGTCCTAACAAGTTATGGTTAACTCCTAATGTATGTTCAAAACCATTTATGTTAGGATTTATGTGGCAAGGCCTAATTTTAGGCCTTACATTAGAGGGTATTGTTTCTACTTCTGTGTTAAAAGGGTGTATTTAATTAAATCCCATGTTTAAAGGGACAGTGTTAGGAACATTAGGAGTATTTTGATAAAAACATTGATTAACAAAAGGATTCATGTTTCCCAAAAGAATTCTATTTGCACCAGTGCCTACGTTATCAAAGATAGGATTATTGAATACCTGTGTAGGTAACATTCCTTCTTTCACATGAACTTGTTCATGTTCTTCCCTCAAGTGATTCTGATCATTAACAGATGCCCCCATTGGCTGTTCTTTTGTCATCAGAGTTTTGAATAAAGCCAATATCCTTTTGGCTGTTTCATCTTCTGGATGTATCAGAACTTTTGCAAATTCTTGAATTAGATCAAGTGAATCTTTCTCTAGACCACTTGTTGATCCATGTTCAGGAACCCTGGTAACCCTTATGTCTGGGTTAATATTCAGGTTTCTGTTTTCAATCTCAGTCTCACCATTACCATTGGCAAGATCAACATTGTCAGTGATATTGGTCACTGACGGTTGGCTTTCTCTCCTGGCTCTTGGTGGTATTTTTTGTGACTTCCAAATTACAATAGCCCTCCTTCTAGCGCCAAAAACTGTTTGCCAAAAATTCTGAAACTATTATTCCTTTTATGTCTCAGTCGACAAGAATAAGAAATTGCTGGAAATGAAACTATTTTGGATGTGGTGGGTGACTGGTTCACGCCTTGTTTCAGGACTTATTTGGAAGCAATGAAACCGATGAAAACCAAGGAGATGGAGTGAATTGAAGATCAACAAAGGAAGTTCTTTTATAATCTTCAAAAGATAGTACAAATCGACAGAGCATGAGTCTTGTCGACAGAAGTTTACAACTACTCCTAGTATGAAATAAAAAACTACTAAAGAAAAGAAAAGTAACTGCTGAAATTGTTGATTTTTTCGTGTCTTTTCTTGCCCTCTGGTTTCTTCTTTATATAGCCTTCATGTTGTTTGAATTTGGCTATTTCCCCTCTTGATTCCTTCAAACTTGGATAAGCTTTTGTAACTGCTCTTCTATCGTTGCAACACTTGTCTAAAACTATCTTGAGCAGTTTGATCTTCTAGAATACCTTTATTGCTGTTAACCTTTGAGTTTATATAAAAATTAATTATCCTTCTATTTAGGATAAATAATTTTTATAATGAAACATAATTTTTTCTGTCCTTTTATTTAGGATAAGTTATATTTTTTGAGAATTTAGTCTATAATATTAATTCTTTTTGGTCAAAAATAAATATGGCAATTTTATACCTGACTGTCCTTATTGTTTAGGACACCAATTTTTTACCAAAACTTTATACCTGACTGCCCTTATTATTTAGGATACTAATTTTTACCAAAAAAGCGGGAACTGGTCCAAACAGTAGGTACACCATTTTTTAATGAGACAAATTACCAATGCAAATGGTAGTAAATAGCACGCAGTATGTAATAAATACTTACACTTTCTTTAGTCATTGGAGTTTATTTATTTGCAAGGATATCTCACTCTCCCTCCCTCTTAAATTATTGGGTTCTTTTGGAAAATCCAAATTATTAAGGAGTAAAAAGTTTGTATTATTTTTTATATTCTGTCCATAAGTCCAATCGATATTAATAAGACCAATTTTATAGGGATATTTTTTATATGACACTCAAAATATATATAATATGAATGTTGTTTGATAGATATTAATTAGTTCTATTTATATAAAGTTTTCAAAATTATAAAAATCATTATAAATTAAAAAATATTTGACAAACTAATTGAGATGGGAAAACTACTTCTAAGGGTAAAATTGGAAAGTGATTATTTTTTAATGAATATTTTTAAAAATGAGTTTTATGTCTTGGGACAATCTAAAATAGAAATAGGATTTAATAATTTGGGTCATAGTGAGTATTTGCAAGGAAGTGCTAGGCTAATATCTAGAGGGGTGAATGGGTTGCCCAATTTAAATTTAATTGAATTCTCTTTTATTATTAGCTCAGTTTCTTAATGATTGTTAACAATGCAATGATAATGATGACAGTGGAGAAATTAAAACAATCACACAAATGCAAGAGAGAAGGGGAAGAGAGTCAATCACAGCATGACACACAGATATATAGTAGAAACCATTTAGGCATCAATCGATCCCTAAATGTAAAATCACTTGACCTAATTTATGGTTTCACTAGTAATAATAAAGGTTTAAAGATACAAAAGTTACCGAACTTTGTCCCATAAAGGCCATCTAGCTCATGCTATCCTCAAGCTCCCCGAGCCTCTTCTACTATTTACTAGACGTCCACAGTGATCCATACTGATTCTTGACTCACGATCGGCTCTGGAATGCTCCGACTAATGTAGAAAGGTCACTAACAAACAAGTGTCGAAACACAAATGAGTACGATGAAAAGGAAGTAAAACACTATTGATACCCAAATTTTGGCTCAGCCTCCGCAAGTTCAGAAATCAACAAAATGATCTTTTTCAGTATCCGCATGCACATCTGGAATGTTCAGACTCACCGAGAACAGCCCCGACGTCAGTCAAAATTCTCAAAACGACAAACCAACAACGGTAAAGTGTTGAGGAACATTTATCCGTCTCAGAATTCTATTCCGATGCATCAATCAGGACAAACTTCAAACGGACGGCACTGAAACCGCATTCGAATTGGCAAAGGGGCCGGCACAAGCAGAATCATACACGAACGTCTGAAATTTTTCTTCTGAGGAGAATATCGAAGACGAGCATATTACAGAGAAGATGATATAAAAACTGACTTCATGCGATCCAACACGGGAATTCAGTTAAAGATAAACGTCAATTCATTCAGATTTCTATGCAGTGGTCAGCCGGCCTCGGAAATCAACATACGTATTTTGCACGGACCTCATCTTCAAAGTCTGACATTCCCTACGGAACAGATTTTCTGGAAGTTGAGCAGCCCACGAGGTGCACCAATCACTTCTCATTTCAGTCAGAATATTAGAGCCGTATTTCAGGGTTTTCCGGAAAGTGTCCGAATCAAGCCCGGGATATTTGCTATATTCGTGATCCAACACAGCGATCATGAATATCAAATTTAAAATGTTAAAGTCAGAGTTCTCCGAGGGGACGACAAAGCGTAAATAGAAGCTTCGTACCAAGATCAGAACTCTGGGATACTTTTTCAATTTTAAATGTATTTTCTTTTATTTTTAATTAATTTTTCCGGAGAGATAAGCTCAAAATACTTTTTGGAAGCTTCCAAAAATATCCAGCCATCACGTGGCACGCTTGCCACGCGTTTGGCAGATATTTCCTCTATGTCGCAACTATAGTTGCGACATAGACCATTATATATAGCAAACCACCTCAACAACAATCCAGACGGAATAACCTCTTCCAAGTCCATTTCAAGTTCAAATACCAAAGCCTTCGGGCATTTTCTCTCAAAAATCTTCCAAAAACTACCCAAACTCCGACCAAAAATTCAAAAAACCAAAATCCAACCAAGAACAAGCCTCGTTCTTGAAGTATCTCGAGCTTATCTTTCTTCGATAAATTAATTTGCCTCTTACTCTCGGGAGACTCTTGATAGTCTTCTAATTCATAGTTCGGTATTAGTCACTCGGCCGCGTCCGATACTATACCCTACTATGTTTTAAAGAAGCTATCTACAAAAGTCGTCTCCCCGATTTGTACAGATCCAATTAATATATTTGCCGCAATTTTTTAATACTCGTCTTTTATGCTTTCAAACCCATATCTGTTTAAAGAATTCGTTATTTTATGTCTTTCTCCTCGTTAGAATTCGGCACATTCTTGGCTACGCCGGCTCCGCTGTCGCATACGAGAAGAACATAAAAGCATCTTCGCCCTAAAATACTCGTCGTCTAGCTCGGAATATATCCAGCTCAGTTATATACGATATCTTATCAATTGTTGCCGTCTAGCTCAGAATATATCCAACTCGGTTTATATATATGATATCTTATACCCCTGTCCATATATACATTACAGCATACATATTCTATCTCTCTTTAGCGATTAACTTTCGCTTTCCCCAAAACACTTTCAAACAAAATAAAAATCCGGCATTCGATGTCTGAAGTGAAAGCTTGTAGTAACTGTCAGAATCGGATCGAAGGAATGCCTTGTGACTCGGATCATTTCCGGAGCACTTGATATCCCGGGAGGATTTTCTTTCACACTTAAAGAAATAAATCCCATCCCCTAATTTTCAAAACCCAGTCGAAGCTCTGTCCGATTGGTAAAAACAATCCTTCTTCCAAAGCCTGGTTAAAACATATTCCGACAATTTTTATAGAAAACATTTTTCCGGTCGAAGCTCTGTCCGACTGAAAAATACAAAACACTTTAAAATACAAAACCAAATTCCTCGATCCGTTGTCTGAAGTGAAAACTTCCAGTAGCTGTCAGAATCGGATCACTGGAATGCCTTGTGACTCGGGTCATGCCGGTTCACTTGATATTCTTTGGAATTTTCTAAACTAAAAATATCCTCTCTTTTCAAAAAGCAGTCGAAGTTCTGTCCGACCTATTTCAAAATATTCCTATCCGAAAATAGTCGAAGCTCTGTCCGACTAAAAATCGATTTCAAACGCAATTATTTCAGGTTCCTTCGAGTCAAGAGATCTGATGGATGAGACCGAGCTACCACCCCATCCACCGGTCCGACCAAATCCGTGAATAAAGTGAAGCAGGTTGCTCCAGTATAGGGTAAGATGGATGTGTTTGTATTTTTAGGGATTTCGTGTTTCGATTTTGATTGTGTTTGGGCTATATTTTGGTTGTATTTGGGTGGTTTCTGATTTCAGGACGGGTGCGTGTGTGTTCGATTCTGGTTTGTATATGGGATGTGTATGTGCATGGTCTGTGTGTTTCTGGGTTTTTGTTTCGTTTATATTTTTTTCGGGGATTATTTGTTCCATTTTTAATTCGTTTTTTCGTTTGTTTTTTGGGAATGTTCGTTGTTGGGTTTTACATGTTATCTATTTGTTGCGACTGGTTTGGTTGGGTTTTACACGCTGCCTATTTTCTTACATATGATTGTATACACATGAATTTTAATTTCCGTAACAATGCTATTGGATGCAACCGCCACTCCATCAAAGAGTCCGTTCCTAGCCATCCAGATAATGTACTCTTAACTAGCCAAAGCCACTCTTCTTGCCCTAGCCAATGGCCCAAAGCCATTGGTGAGTGAATGACGATGGTCTCTGGTTTTACATTTCATGGGCATATTCTTCCATTTCTGCATTTTCTCGACACATTTCTCCATTCCGAAAATTGTATTGGTGAAATCTCTCTTTATTACTGAAAATCGTATTGGCTTTGTGAGTGTTTCTGTATTTTTTTAAATATCAAGTTTGGTGTTCATATGTCATGTATACACATCTCTTTTTTTATACTTTGTTCTATTGGGAAATCACTATTTCAAATCCTAACTATGGTTTGATTGTTCTGATATTTTGTCATAGATAAAGAATCGATGAGGAGTAGGGAATAATATTGTGGTTTATGAAAGGGCGGGTTTGATTGCAGTTGCTAAGCACCTATGGGCAAATACTTCTGAGCGAATTACATGAAATTAAATAATTTTTTTCTAAAGTGGCCACTCGCACTGAGATACGCGGACCTAAACCGAAAGATTTCTATGTAACAGTCCTGTTCGGTAGGTGCAAGAAGAGAAAGCAATAATGGAAATATAAATTGTTTTATGGATAACTACTGCATTGGTGGGTAGAAAGAGAAATAAAAGGGATTTTTTATGAGACACATATCGTTGTTTGTTTCCTTCTGTTTGAGGGTTTGATAAATTGGAGGGTGTTTAGAAATAAGGTATACAGTGAAGATTTAGGAAGAGGTTTTGGTGTAGAGATAGGGAGTGAGGGAGTTCATGATGAGTTTTGGGCGTAAACAAAACTCAGAGATTCACAAGATAGTATCAGCGGTTGAGGACCAGTTGGTGGTGGCATTTTTGATACCTCCAGAAAGAAGGGAGACACTAAGACCCTTATAGTGTGAGGGAGTTAGAAACTGAGTAAATGTTTTAATTCATGAAGGTGACTTTGAGCTCTTCAGTTTTCTCTATGTGATTACTCCTTTTTTATACCTTTTACTTTTTAGACAGCTGGTACCCATAGAGACTTCCATTAGAATCCTTGCTGGAGTTGGGCGTGTAAAAGAGGCCATATGGGTATTTAGACAGGCTTTTGAAGAAAATGAAGTGAAGTACATAGTGCTATTTGGGTGTATGATAGATCTTTTGTCCAGCAACAAAAGTATGGGAATGTGTTTGAGATGTTTGACAAGAGGGCCTT
Source organism: Monotropa hypopitys (assembly GCA_002855965.1). NCBI lineage: Eukaryota > Viridiplantae > Streptophyta > Magnoliopsida > Ericales > Ericaceae > Monotropa > Monotropa hypopitys. The sequence goes on from NMUG010012835.1 coordinate 7,973, forward strand.
GCTATTATCCTAATTCTAATGCGATTGCTCGAGTCCCAGCATCTTGGTAAACACACACTGCTCGAGTCCCATCCCTTCCTTAAATTGAGACTGATCAGTACCAGCTCTCTACTCCGTACAAAGTACCATAACCCTCTCAATAAAGACAGCAGAGGCGAAGGCGAAGATGAGTACCAACAAGAATAAGATGACGACGATTACTGGTATTCTACTCATAGTACATTCCTATACCACCACGTTTCTCACGTGACCTTCGATCGCTTTAATGATTGCTTTCTGGATTTTCCTTGAGCTCTAGACAGAGTTCCTTCAAAGGTTCCAAGCATTTTTTTGAGTTGTGTTAAGAGTTTTTTTCAACGTTTTATCTGATTGACTGGACAATAAAATATTTTTGGTATTACCGTTGTTTCAATTTTTTATCTGATTGCCCCATTGCTTTTGTTGGATCTTTGACATACTTTTATGTGTTCCAATTTTATCTATTAGATCTCTCACATATATTCAATCTATTGATAGCTAGAATAAAGATATAAGCACAGGAGTTCGATTATTTGAATGTCACCATTCAGTTTCATAAACATTGGAGACCTATCCACTCTTGATTCTAACTTGTATTCCGATGCTATTTTTTCCTTTAATCCTCACTTATCGTATTTCCCCCCTCATTAACTGTCTTTCATGTCGTAGGACGATCAATTCATTGACATGGTCTAATGGGGGATGCTGCATGCGCATCACTCCTGAAGAATTTACAGAATCAATTTATTGGTTTGATTTCCCTTCTCTTTGCACCCAACAACACGTGATGGTAGAAGGGGTAAATTGGTTTTGTATTTGTGTAGTTCATGAACAAGTTTTTTTTCCTACCATTAGTTTGTATAGGGTTTCACTCACTGTCAATGGCTTTGATGATAATGAAAATACCCTGTTACTTATATTTATATATTTTTCTATTTTAAATTATTGTGGAACTGAAAAATGCATTTGCCAATTGTTTTGCGGATCCTCACTCTGATGCAGTCAGGGTTACATCTATCTTGAAAATCACACGGATGGAACTGGTGAGCCTACACGAGATGGACAAGCTACCTTCATGATCCTATCTCGATTTCTTGCCATTCTTAGCGTACAAATTTAAATTGAAATATTTTCATGTAAAACTTACAAATGATATTGCATAAATCTCTTTGATACATATATACATCATACAAAATTGCTTCATTGTATCATTTTAACCTTGGAAGTGACTGCAATTCCCAATTTGGAAAGGAATAGTTTTATGCAACTCAAGACTAATTAAATTTGGATTTTTCAGGGTGAAATTCTATATCCAGAGTAAAAAATAAAATATGAAACGTTTTTTGGGCAGTGTTTATTCGACAACATTCAAATCTTTGACATAAAACATTATTCTCTTAATATTTTTCTCATTACGATTATTTTTACAATTGAAAAGGTGCTGGTTTTGATATGCATGCATTTGACGGGGTTTGCCCTATTCACGGGGTTGATTGTTGTGAATTGGCTGGATGCAGTGCCAGTGGAGCTTGACGTAAGCATTGAAGGGACCGTCATTGAGGCAACCGTCATTGCCGTCACTGTCGATGTTACAGATACCTGTCTGTCACCGTCATCGCCACATCACCCACAACCGTATTAGAGAGACATTCTCTGAGTATTCGTCGCCAACTCTGGTAACTTGGTAAGGCTCATACATCTCTTCTCCGTCTCCTCTTCGATTTCTTTTCGCACGACACAGAAGTTTGATAACAATCGAGTGAATTTTGTTCCCCGTCATTGCCCGAACAAATTTTTAATCACCGTACTTCTTTTACGAGGAGCCTCCCTTTTATTGAATTATTTTCATATGTACTCATGATGTTTTTTGCAGGATTAAAATTTTATAAAGGTAGAGGTTGGTCTCATTTGCAGTATGTGATGTTCTCTGCAAATGAGAAGCAGAAGAAAAAGAAAATGAAGAATCCAGTGGAACTACAGTTTATTATCATTTTGTATCATTTTGTGTTATTTTTGAAACTTTAGTTGTATCAAGTTGTATCAACTTCATTCAATGAAACTATATTTTTGTGTTATTTTCTGCAATTCAATTGCTAATTCATTTTGTGTTTTTTGTGATTCATGTTGTTTCAATGATTCATGTAGCTGCACACAAGACCTATGTTGTATGCAGATTGTTAGCATGTTGCACTGCAGAATACCCATTTGCATACAACATTTACATAATGGGCTGGTACACCAGCCTACAACATTTACATCATGTATTCTCAATA
>NMUG010012836.1:0-10260 GCA_002855965.1 Monotropa hypopitys
AATAGCTATTGATTACTTTACAAAATGGGTCGAGGCTAAGGCTTTATCCCTTATAACTTTTTAGGCAACAATTTCCTTCTTGTGGCAGAGTATTATATGTAGGTTTGGTCTACCTAGAGTGATGATTGTTGATCTTGGAAAGCAGTTTGATAGCTTAGAGTTCAAAGAATTTTGTGCAGATAAGGCCATACATATACATTACACCTCCAAATCATATCCTAGGGCCAATGGCCAAACTGAGGTTACCCATTGTTTAAACCTTTGTAATAGATGCTAAAGTTATATGTTAATGATGGGTTAATTTGCCGCATTTGTATTAAATTCAAGATGAGTATAAGTTTTTTATGTTTTCCATTCATCAAATTCATGAGTGTATTGTTCTACAAAAGTGCTAAGGCACACCTCAGTAAAGTACTAAGGCACATATCATCTAAGTGTTAAGGCACAACTTAGTATTATGCCACGACATAACAATATTGCTAAGGCATGGAGTGCTAAGGCACAGCTCAGCAAAGTGCTAAGGCACCATATTATGCAAGGGCATAACAAAATTGTTAAAGTTCCTAAGGCACAATACTAACAGGAATTTTCTACATCGTCGAAATGTCGTCAATCCCTAATTAGATATTAATAATTTATAAACAAGGAAATAAACACTTTAACTAGTAAAGTGGATAATTCTGAGGTCGATCCATAGGGAAATGACAGAGTTGAAGATATTTGCTTTGTAAAGAAGTTTAGGTTTGCGATAGAAGCGGTAGGATGCTAGCCTTTGTTTTTGTGTATAAAACCAAAGAAAACTAAAGCATAAGACAAAGAAAATAAAACTAAGTTAAACTAAGCAGAATGGCTATGGGGGTTCTGACACCTAACCTAGGTTGTGCTAAACTTCTCCAATATTCTTTGACAAAGCGAAGGAGGGATCACATCATAGGGCCTCCCGTGGAATGATTGGCTATCAAGCACATGCCATGGGTCAAGATATGGCACGGGGACTAGAATTTGGTTCTCTAGGCCTACTTACACCTCGGGTGACATAGCTCAAAGCACGGAGTGTACATGACACAAACCGTCAAAGACGTTAGTGACCCTTGGTTGGACACGAGGTGAGATCCACATGCTCCTAACCCCTATGATACATCAAGACTACAATTCACTAATGATTTGGTGGTTTTCTAGAGAGATTGGATCAATGCAACATTTTGTCGAACACTTAGCGGGACATCGCTATAAGCATGGGCCGTGCCAAGGTTCATTGTCTATGGCCCATTACATAGGTTAACACTACTAAGCTAAGACCCTAAGACATGATCCTAGTCCACTCTAGGGGGATTTCATCTATTGAGACATTTTGTCGAACACCTAGCGGGACATTGCACCAAACATGGGATGTCCATTATTCATGTCTACAACCCATTAAGGTGATTACACCACTAGACTTAGACCTTAGGTATAGACTCAATATACCCTAGACTACAATGATTAAGCCCAAAAAATGGAGCAATAAATCACAACACAAGGCTTGGGGTGCTAGTCACCCCATGGCCAAACCAAGGAGGTTAGCCCTCCATTAACACTATACTACAATTGGAAATCACAAAAGCACAAACAAAGCACAACACAAGAAATGGAATACGAATTTTATTAAACACAATGCATAAAATAAAGTACATAGATAGAGAGATGAAGGAGAGCCTTACAATGTTTGTGAAGACAAAACTCCCAAAACTCCATGGATGGACCTTGAAAATGAAGAAGAAGAAGAAGAAGAAGAAGGGAGGTAGAGAGAGAAGCTTTCCACCCCCAAACCCTAATACAAACTAAAATTATAACTTAATTATCCCTAAAATTGGACTATATAAAATATATATACTTCCCCTCAACATTAATTATAAAACTACCATTAATGAAGTTCAAAATATAGAAATACATAGGAGGGACCAGTCCATGTACATGTGGGGTACTGGTACCCGGGCCCTTGGAAACCTACTGCCCAAAATTGGTCTAAAATAAAAATCAACAGAGGGACCGGTCCCCGTACATGTGGGAGACCAGTACCCAGCCTAAGCTTTTCCTTTTGCCTCGAACTCCTTCTTGTATTACCGGAAAAAAGCCTGCGCTTTACCGGAAGTTGGAGCCTATAGATCCTATTCTCCTTCTTGCTTTACCGGAAGACCGCATACCATTTTCTGGAAATTAGGAAAGGACCGGTCCCCCACCTGTCCGGGGACCGGTACCCGGGCCAAAATTGCCCTTCTGTTGCTAAACTTTCAGAAGACAGCCTTGAGCTTAGGGCCTTGTTCTTCCGGTAATTGGTGTCTTCTTCTAGAAATTGGCACCATTGGTGGTTCATTGTTGCTCTAGGCTTCACCTCATGGCTCGGGATGGTATCGGGGACTTCCGGATTCCTCCGAGGATCGCTAAACAACCTAAAAAATAAACACGAACTACAAAACAAAGAAAACATAAATATAAACAAAATGTAAATAAATAAACAAACAACTAAAGCAAAAGAAAAAAGAAATAGACACAAAAAAACTACAAAATAGTGTGTCTATCACCCCCCCCTCCAACTTTTCATTTGCTAGTCCCGAGCAAACTCACACTAGGACTCGATCTAACTAACAACAAGGAAAGTAAAGGATAGATCATGTGAATCTCGGGCAACCCCGGTAGGAGGAGTAGGGTCTCATGAGGGTTTTTAGCAATGATCACCCACAAAACATAGTAAACTACTTCTACATTTCATCCAAAACATGCAAGTAAACTCAAAACATAAGAAAGAACATGGATCCTTAATAAAAAAATGCGGGCAAACAAAGTTCACAAAGCTAGCAAGTACAAAAACAAGTCATGGCACTAAAATTTAACGTGTGTGTGCAAAGCTTTTCATCGCAAGTGAGACACAACTCAAAAGTCTATCCGGACCGAGTCTCGAATTCAAATCGCACTGTGTCGAGCACTCAACAAAATAAGATATTTGAAATATGGGTGCATACTCAAACTCTCATATGTGCAAGCAGAAAATATATATAATGAAAATCAAAATATTCCGCACATTGGGATACGAAATAAGCTTTATATAAGTGGATACGATCTTATGAATAGGAATGCATAGCAAAAAGAATACATTTTTTTCTAAATCAACACAACACAAAGTGATTGTTGCCCAAAGGATCAAATAGGTCTTTCCGGTTATAACATAAGGTATTGGTAATGTATCGGATATGTATCGGACATATATAGGACACGTATCGAGCTAAGGATTTACTTTGGTGCTTGAGAATAGGCATAAACAAATTATAAGAGGGAAAATCAATAAACGGGGCTCTCGTCAACTAATTCCCACCTCATTTTTTTTTTACTTTTCAACTACACCATATTCATTTTTCTATTTCTTAACCTCCAATACATCCCCAAAACATGAAGAATAATGTTTCTTCTTTACAAATGAATAGGTGACCCCCCAACTTATCTAGTTTCCAAATTTTAGAATTTTCTTTGATTTTTCTAGGGAAAGGGTACACCAACAATAAAAACATCAACATAAACCACCTTATATCTCCAATTACATCTTCAAGATGATTTTAGCCATTCTCAAAGCAAAAATAAGGAATTTTGTGGCTCAATCAATAAAATGGTTCATGTAAGGGGGCTCAAGTGGCCTAGCAAGAGGTAATATGCAAGAAGGAATGAACCGACACAAAAGATCAAAGACCGCCTATAATCCTTTCCTAAGGCCAACAACAACCGTACATGCCAACCCAAAAGATATAACGATGATAGTGAATTCTCAATGCTAAATGAAATATAATGAGATCAACAACGAGTAAGAATTTGTTTTCATGACAAATAGAGTTTGCTTGACACTACTCCAAAAAAGATAAGGCACTAAGCTCACTTGGCCATAAGTCTCCACTAAACTAGCCTTCTAGACAATCGAGGTACGAATCACAAGTGACTCAACCTATTTTTATGTGAAGTGCAAAGAAGTTAAAAACTAAGTGCCAAAACAAATTCTTGCAACAAGCTAGAGAAATGACCTAAGATGCCCCATACAAGTCCTATAAAAGGCTCAACAACTTCTTACTCATGTCATAGAGTTAAAAACTCACAAAATCCCAAAATCCATGCAAAAGTAATTCAATATCTATACTAAGTCCCTAACTAACGAATCCTTCACGTGGATGAAATGAGCAATACTTTTCTCCCTACCTCAAATGGTGGAAAATGAAGGCAGGGGGCTATACTTGTAACGGTTCAGAAATTACTTAATATAATTTCCCATTATTTTAATTATTCTTAGGAATATTCATTTAAATTCCTTTAATTCTTGTTCGGGAAAATCCTTCTATTAATTTCTTTGAATTAATTTTTCCCTTCAAATGATTGAAAATAATTTGCCATTTGATCTTATGAATTCCCGAGCCTCCCCAAGATGATTGTTTGAATCACGAGGACTTTGGTGTGCTCGATAAGGAAATTCGATGTGTTGTGGATGCTTAGGTGATTGCCACGAGTGTTCGGCAATCACATTTCATGTGGTTGGATTCTCCCAATTTTCCCCTCTATTTCGATATATACAATAGGCCCCATACCCTTTGTATTTCGATATGCAAGGCTAAGGGTTGGCTTGGGCATCTGGCATTTCGATATACAATGGGATTGCATATCGATATGCCCCTTAGTTAATTTCCTCTAGTGAGTTCCCCCTCCCCTTCCTTTCCATTCATATTTCGATATGCACTTGGTGTATATCGAAATATGAACTCTTGGGGTTTATATTGAAATAGTAGTATTTTGACATTGACATAGGTGCATATCGATGTGGAGAATTCCTATGGTCATTTTTCCTTCACTTGTATTTTGATATACCATTTGGAGGTATATCAAAATACTCTCTTCTGATCCATCCCCGCGTGTTGTATTTCAATATACCTATTTGGGGTATACCGAAATATAAGTCCTCTGGTGAGTTTTGCTTAAGGAGTATTTCGATATGCACCTTGTGTGCATATCGATATGTAAAGAATCTGGCATATTTTCCCTTGATTGCATATCGATATGCACATCTTGCATATCAATATGCAACTCAGTAAGGGTAATTTCGGGCTAAGTTTTAGGGTTGTATATATACACATCTTATACACAACCTTATGGGTATATCATTCAAAACACACCCCAACATCTGCCCACTCTCTCTCTTCTCTCTCATCTCTCTCCCATTTCTCTCCAAGTTGGAGGTTTTCGAGCATAATCCCTTCACAAAAGTTGTTCCCCTAGCCTTCCTCTTCATATTGGTGGGCATATCTGTGTGGGTTGTTCAAAACTCTTATCCAGAGTGTTATGCTTTGTTCTTAAGAGGTAGAGTGGGTCTAACCTTATGCTTATACATGTTCTAGTCTTTCATCCCTCTCTCTTTTATGAACAAATTTGTGGTGTATGCATGTCTAGGGTGTCCCTAGGTTCCAAATGATATGAGTATTGAGTCTAGGACTCAAAGGGCTTTGTATATAGCCTTCCCCTAGTATCAATTTCATGTTTCCAAAGTTAGAATCGAAAACCACCAAAATTTCACTAAAACCCTAAATCGATTTTATTCAACAAATTTGGGGAAAATGGGATTTAGCCTTGGAAACATCAAATTGGTGTGTTGAATTGAACATTTGTATGTTGATACCCTTGAAAATTATTGAAATTTGGCCATTGGATCTAAATTTAGGAATTTTGGAAAATTATGAGCATAAATCAAATAGTTGGTTTAATGTGGATATCGATCCTTGAGTTGGCTATATTTATGGAATTTTGATCCCTAGGATTTGATCCCTGAACATTCTATGTTCACAATATTGTACAATAAGGGTTTGATTGGACCCTCCCGTCGAGTTGGGTAATACGAGGAATTTATACGGTTAGATAGTTGACGAGCTACTAGCGTGGAACATTAGCCTAAACTCTTAATTATAAATGATTAACCTTATATCGATAAGGAATTAGAAAATCATTTGAAAACCCCTTATTTTAATAAGGTGTGATTTTGACACGGTTACTTGATGTTTAGCATGTTGTTGGAAATCAATTGACTTATTGGAAGCAAAATTGAGACATCTCACTTGCACTTGCCTACTTTATTGGGAAACCTATCGGACTCTCTTGCATGCATCACATTCATATTTTTATGTATACCCTCTCACACACACAACTATTGCATATATTATATATTTAAATTTTCTCTACTAGGCGTATGCCTAACCCTCTATTTTTAGGGAAAGATCCAGTGGCATAGCTTGGAATGGAGTTCCAAGGCATTGGAAAGCTTTGAAGACTTTTATATTGTAATGCACTTTTTATTTACTTTCCTCACTTTATTATCTTTTGGTACCCAGGTCTGTAATGACTAGAATTAAACTCATTTACTTTTCCTGCTTATGGTGTGCCATGTGATGTGGACATGCATGTGATGGTTGGGGTTTTGTATTTTAGTATTTCATTTAAAAGGCTCTAATATCCCTTTTTCAAAAATGGTTTAAATTCCAGGGTCGTTACAATACTAGACCTTCGATTCAAAATTTTAATTTTTTTAGGATTCTAAAATGGGACTAAAAAGCAAAAATAAACAAAAGATATGGCACAAGCATGCGAAACATGTGTCACTCCCCTAACTTAAATTATGCAATGTCCTCAGTGCATAAGATAGTAAATAAAAGGGAATAGAGCAATGTACCTCTGGGGTGGAATGTTAATCACCCTATACCCTAACCAAGAAAGGGGATTTAGCATCATTACCTCAAGTCATTGTCGTCAACCAAGCTCACAAGGATTGAATGGAAAGAACCCTGCAAAACTTAATGCCAACTACAACTACAAGAAAAACGATTAGTCTAAAATTGCTTGCTAATGGTAGCCAAGCATGCAAACACTGATTTTATTTAAAGATAGTATGAGTACTCACGTGACTCTTCACGAATAATACTTTTCTTCCCGCTATTCTCACTTAATTAGTGTACTAGAGAAGAAAATCTCTCGGTATTTCGGAGTAGGTCACTACTCAACAGGTGGTGCCTCTCACTTTGTGGAAAAACGCCCTAATCGGATTTCACTACCATTCCTACTTTACCGGGGTAATCCCAGATAATACACTACTAAGGATAGAATAATGGGCAGCTATATCGGACCATTCATAGCCGTTCGAGCATAGAAAACACTAGAGGTATTTCAACCTCCAAGGATTTATTGTATCCTAGACCTTATTGAACTTTTTTCATATTTAAAAGAAAAAACAATAAAGGTGCAAGAAACAAAAGAAAAGGAAATAAAATAAAATAAAATAAAAAGAAACTATACAAGAGAGAGGTGGTAACAACTGAGAAAGCCACCCTCCAAATTGGAGGATCGTATTGACATGATGGACTCCCTAGGGCCGTAACATGTGATGAACCATCTCACCCCAATTCGAACATATTGAAACCGCACAAGCCATATGAATAGATACTTGGAGTATAAGGGGGCTTGGCGGCGCTTAAAAAACAAATGACCAACCACCTTAACACCACAAATGAAATCGGCTTTTGAGACATTGACACTAGGGATGGAACATGTAACATGACTCCCAAGGAGTCGGTCAATGCTAAGGAAATTAATCTTTGATAAGGCAAGCATAGGTGGTAGTAGAAGATATGCACAAAAAATGGTGGACACTTGTGCAACCGGAATTGAAGGCTCGACCCCAAAGATGGACTCCCCAAGAGGTGTCATAAAAATAGGTGCAAGATATGCACACTCGATGGGCTCTTGGGAAATACTAGGCACTGTGGGCTAAATAGGCAAGATGTCAATAACATTCACACTCTCACCACGGCTAAAGTTTGCCTCTAACTCCTCATCACTCGAGTCATAATGATAACTAACCATTTTATTTTTGGGAAGAGTTAAAGGAGTGTCATTTTTGAAATTGGGGAGTGACCCCATTGTGGCTTGGACCATTACAGTGTAATGCGAATTCCAACCTCCGGATGTTCTAGGATGGCAACCTCCTCGGAGGTAAGACATGCCTCCTCCAAGGGGTCGGTGGGAATGGTCGGCTCAAAAATTGGGACATCACAGTCTACTTGGCATGAAGAGTTAAGGGACGTGATGTTGTTGCAACTTGCAAAAAATTGTTGCAAAGTGTCCTTTAAAGAAAATGGGTGCGGTGGTTGGAAGTCAAAAGTTACTTCCGGAAGACAATGGTCATAAAATCCCACGGATGGCTCCGAATAACAAGACTCGGAAGGAGCCACCACAACATTGTAGGGAGCATTATTTGTATTGCAACCTTGGAGAAATGTTTGCAAAGAATTATCCAAGGTAATTGCACGGGAACTTTGGATAAATACTTGCAAGGTATCTTCCAAGGTAGCCATGGATGGTAGTTCGCATGAATACGGCTCTTGTTGGGACCATTGTTCTGGGTATTGATTGGTTGGCTCCAAATGATAAAGTTGTTGTGGAACTATTGCATCATGATACGAGTATGAGGGGGGGTGATTCATGTGAAATTTCACATTCCCAGTAAAAGTTAGAGTCGTCATGCCACTCTTGACAAGATAGATCTGGGAATGGAGGGTAGGTCTCCTACACTTGTTGATCTATGGCTTCCCACAGGTTTGAATAATCATTCAAGTGATAATCACTAGAAGCCATGATCAACAATACATATATATATTTATTTATTTATTGTTTTTTTTATAAAAACAAGAAGAAACATAATAAAAGAGAATATATACGGTGGAGCAAAAGAAAACTTCTAAACTAGCAAGAACTCAACTCAACTACAACTCCCTGGCAACAGTGCAAAACTCCTAACAGGAATTTCCCGCATCGTCAAAATGTTGGGAATCTCTAATTAGACATTAATAATTTATAAACAAGGAAATGAATACTCTAACTAGTAAAGTGGATAAGTCTGAGATCGATCCACAGGGAAATGACGGAGTTGAAGATATTTGCTTTGTATAGAAGTTTAGGTTTGTGATAGAAGCGGTAGGATGTTATCCTTTGTTTTTTGTTTATAAAACCTAGAAAAACTAAAGCATAAGACAAAGAAAATAACACTAAGTTAAACTAAGCGGAATGGCTATGGGGGTTCTAACACCTAACCTAGGTCATGCTAGACTTCTCCAATATCCTATGACAACGCGAAGGAGGGATCACGGCATAGGACCTTCCATGGAATGTTTGGCTATCAAGCACATGCCACAGGGGACTAGAATTCGATTCTCTAGGCCTACTTACACCTCGGGTGACATAGCTCAAAGCACGGAGTGTACATGCCACAAACCGTCAAAAAGGTTAATGACCCTTGGTTGGACCTGAGGTGAGATCCACATGCTCCTAACCCCTATGATATCTCAATACTACAATTCACTAATGATTTGATGGTTTTCTAGAGAGATTGGATAAATGTGATATTTTGTCGAACACCTAGTGGGACATCGCTATAAGTATGGGCTGTGCCAAGGTTTACTGTCTACGACCCATCAAATAGGTTAACACCACTAAGCTAAGACCCTAAGACATGATCCTAGTCCACGCTAGGGGGATTTCATCCATTGAGGTATTTTGTCGAACACCTAGCGGGACATCCCACCAAGTATGGAATGTGCCATTATTCATGTATACAACCCATCAAGGTGATTAACACCACTAGACTTAGACATTAGGTATAAACTCAATACACCCTAGATCACAATAATTAAGCCCAAAACATGGAGCAATCAGTTACAACATAAGACTTGGGGTGCTAGTCACCTCATGGCCAAACCAACGAGGTTAGCCCTCCATTAACACTATACTATAACTAGAAATCACAAAAGCACAACACAAGAAATGGAATACGAAATTTATTAAACTCGATGCATAAAATAAAGTACATAGATAGAGAGAGGAAGGAGAGCCTTACAATGTTTTTAAAGACAAAACTCCCAAAACTCTATGGATGGAACTGAAAATGAAGAAGAAGAAGAAGAAGAAGAGAGGTAGAGAGAGAAGCTCTCCACTCCCAAACCCTAATACAAACTAACATTAAAACCTAATTATCCCTAAAATCAGACTATACAAAGTATATATACATCCCCTTAACATTAATTACAAAATTGGCATTAATGAAGTTCAAAATGCAGAAATACACAGGAGGGACCGGTCCCCATACATGTAGGGGACCGGTACCCGGGCCCTCCGAAACCTACTGCCCAAAACTGGGCTAATATAAAAATTAAAAGA
>NMUG010012837.1:0-10262 GCA_002855965.1 Monotropa hypopitys
TTCAAGAATCAATTCTTTTCATTTTATTTTAGGAACTTAAACATGAAGAACTCAAACACTTTTTACTAAAAATCCCTATTCCTAGAGTTCGACCTTGGAACTTACCAAGTATTATAATGCTTATGTTGTTTTGTTCCTACGCTTGGGAATAAGCAATCATCTACACACATCTTGAACATATTTGTAGAGAAGCAAGCACTATGCTTCTGTCGTATAAGTATTTCTGAACATTGCGCCTTATGCTTTTGTCGTATAAGCATTTTCTAGGCCTTATGCTTCTGTCGTATAAGCATATTGATAATAGGCTCATAATCGTGCTGTCATCGTGTGTATACCTTATTTCCGTTTCATCTCTATTTCAATTTCTTTTTCTCTTTAATTCCATATAAATCCTTGTCGTATGGTATTTCACAACAATCGTTTTCCAATTTGTTCATCCATGGTAAAAGAATTTGTGCATGATCTATCTTTTCAGAAATCTTCCTTAAAGATAATATGTCATTCGGGTTCAATAACCATAATTATAATTTCCAAAGGAAATGCATTGAAAAGTACGAGTAGAGCAGTATATAGAGATTCACCTGAATAGGATTCTTAGGCTTCTATTTCTGCTTCTTCTTCTTCAACTAGTCCAAATCTAGATAAAATTTACAACTTAGTATTTAACAAGAATTCTTCCTCAAACATAAACTGCCGAACTGGTCTGGCCGAAGGCTCAAGTCTGCCGGAGACTTAAGTTTGGCCGAGGGCTCATGGACCGAACACTACTGTTCTGCCAAAAAGGTAACTGTCTAAAGCAAATCCTAGCCGAAGGCTCAGCAGCCGAGCTTCCACGGACCAGGCAGATTAAACAAAAACCAAGGTTAACTCTTCCAAGGAGTTGCAAGCCTTTCTAGGGGTGTCAACCTTCTTAGGTTGAGCTGACCTTCAAATACTAGGTCGGTTGGTAATTGCCGAGCTGAAATACAGCCGGTTGGCTAGTTGCTGAACTACCATGTTACGGTCCGGACACCATTTGATCAGAATCAAAAACATAGATTTCAAGTTATAGTTTCAGTCTGGAAATTGGTCAAAAATGACCGGAGGACTGTTTAAGAGATCTTGGGCTACGTTCCCGAACAACTAGAGTTGTTGCCGAGCTGATTTAGTCAAAGAACGGCTGAGTTCTGCCGAGCACAATTTGCTTCGGTCAGAATGATGGTCAATCAATCAACATGTACAAGAAGTACGGCCGGACCGATAAGTGACTTGGCCGAACTAAACAATGACCTGGTCATAAGCTTAGCCGAACGCTAGCTTTGCCGAGCAGAAATAATGTTTTATTGGTTTGGCCGAGCACAAACCTGCCGAGCTAAATAGCTGCGGTTGTGAGGGACAACAATAGTGTACGGGAAGACTCCGAATAAGTCTGCTGAACTGATTTTACTAAGGCTAGACTTGAATTTAAGTCTGCCGAATAATAATTTGTCATCTAGGGCCTCTACCGAACAGAAATAAGTTAAAGCAACATATTATACCTTTGGCCGGAGCTCGATGTGCCGAAGGGTGAGTGATCAAAGCTCAAAATGTGTTTGCCGAGCTGGTACTGATACTAACAATGTTTTGCCGAACTGGTACAATCCTTGCCGAAGGAAAACTGGCCGTCCGAATGAACTGCCGAGGTGAAACAAGTATGACCGGAGTTTGAACAATGATTCTGAGAAGGCTGGTTGTGCAGTCAAGACTTTCCGAACAACAATTTGAGGTGGAGATGTACGGCAGATGATTTGCCGAACACTCTGAGTACGAAACCTGAGCTGCCGAGCTCCTGGAATAAAGTGCAGAGCTCTGCCGAACAACAATGCTTCGGACAGTTTTCTAGATAGAGAAACAGAAGGTCTGGATGCTCTCAAGTTGGAGTTGTAACCAAAACGAATGAAATGGCTTGGTATTTATAGAGTTTGAGATTGGAATAATATCTCGACATTGGCAGACAGACCAACGGCGCCACTCACAAGGAATAGGCCCCACCGGCCGCCCAGCCTAGGCTTCTAGCCTGATGATCTAAGCCCACCAGCCGCTCATTTTGGATCTTCTGCTAGAAATGGAAAGTGACGTCAGCCCACTCCAGACTCTTGTCTTCTGACAGAGTGGCTATCCAGATGGACTCACCCACATGGCCGGACCTCCGCTTGGCCGGACCTCCGCTTGGCCAGACGCCTAGTTTGGATACCTACCGAGCTCGGCAACTGCTCGGCCGGACCCTTAACTGTTCGGCAACTTTCAAATGGTGCCCCTAGACTTTATTCTCTTACACTTAGGCCCCTCATCAAATCTTTTCTCTATATTTTATAAATGCAAGGCTTAAATAAATATCAAAAATTCTACAAAAGTTCCCAAAAGTTATCTTTGCTTAAATAGATACTTTTATTTAGTATTTTCTAGGATCGGGGTCTCACACCCAAGGCTACTGCTGAAGCTCTCCCACATCAAACCTCTCGGATAGAAGTCCCAAAGCCTTCAAAAACTCTCCAAATTCAAGCTAAATTCACCCCGAGCCTTGTCTCGTCCAAACCCAACTCGAACCTCAATATTGCCAACTGTTTTCAGAGCCTAAAAACAGTCCCAAATCAGTACCCAATTGATCCCGAGACCAAAGCTCTCCCCCAAAATCAATTCAATCCCAAACTTTCTCATTCTCGAACCCCCCCCCCCAAAAAAAAGCCCGTTGTAGCGAAAGCGCTGCCGAAATTTAATCGATAAATTTCTGGCTCATTTTCCCTTTCATTTTTCAGAATATCATTCTTATAGGAAAGTCCTGGTACGAACTTCCGGATTATAGTTCGATATAGTAGGGGTTATTGCATCCGAATACTATAGCGTATTATAGTCAAACGGATACTATCGGTGAACGTATCCTCTCAATTGTAATTACCGACAAGGTATAGAGATATCTACATTCTTTTATTTTTAGTCGCGATGCAGTTCATTTAATCACATATTCGTGTAAGGCAATGAATCACGGATATCACCCGTGGTTTGTTTTCCGTGACATAATGAAAAGTTAATTTCCCAACGTATCATCTTGCGACATCTCGGCCTTGCATATGGCTATGCCTAGTGGCTGTTCGGTCACATTTTGACAACTGGAAAATCAGCCTTTCATTATCAAAAAAATCAAAAAATTCAATGTTCTAGGCGTGTGTTTTCTGAGGCGGTATCGAACAGTCTGACTATGCCGGCACGACCCCTCGTTATTTATCTTTTTTGCGGCATGCGTTTTCAGAGGCAGTATCGATCAGCCTGGCCTCGCCAGCACGACCTCTCATTATTATTCAATTGTTGCTCTTTATTTATATAGCGTTCATGTCAAGAGGTGGTATCGATTAGTCTGCCCTCGCCAGCACGACCCCTCATATTATCTATCTTTTTATTTTCTGTGGTGTGCGTTTCGGGTGGTGGTATCGATCAGCCTAGCCATGACCAGCACGACCCCGCACCGCTGTGTATCTTTGTAGCGTTTATTATTAGAGGCGGTATCGTTCAGCTCGTCTATGCCAGCATGACCCCTCGCCATTGCTCATCTGTCATTTTTATTCCTTTTCAAATTAAATAAATCAATTGACCCCTTAGTTCGGATCATCGGCGAATCAAGTAATCGATCGGTTCGAATGAAAGAAATAACTTGTGATTTAAGTTGGCGAATTACTTATTATCCTTTTAGGGATTTAAAATCAACAAAAACATGGAATAATAAAATCAACAAAAAATCAAATATAATCAAAATCTTTAAATTCTCCGATTCGAGTCAATAGCAGATTGAGTAGACAATTGACATTGAATCAAAAGAATAATTTGTAAATTCAACGTGCTGAATTACTTATTATCCTTTTCGGAATTTAAATCAAAATCAAATCAAATCAAAAATCTTAAATTCCATGATTCAAGTCAATTGGGAAGATAGTAGCAAATTAACATTGGATTAAAGGAATAATTTGTAAATTCAACGTACTGAATTACTTATTATCTTTTTTTGGAATTTAAGTCAAAAATCAAATCAAATAAAAAATCTTTATATTTCATGATTCGAGTCAATATGCGAATTAAGTAGCAAATTGACATTGGATCAATAGAATAATTAGTAAATTTAACGTGCTGAATTACTTATTATCCTTTTCTTTGGAATTTAAACCAAATTCAAAATCAAACATGGAAATCAACATTTCCATTCAAGGCTTTCATTTAAAATTAAAAATCCAAATCAATGTTTTCATTTCAAAATCAAAAATAAAAAAATCATCATTTTTATTCAAATTCAAAATCAACATCAGTTCAAATGCGTCATCGAAATTAAAAGTACAGAATCATTTGCATGTCAGCATAATCTTTTGTAATTCCTGAATGTATAATTGGCACATTATATTTCTCTTGGCCGAGAATAATTGAGTTTAATTAAAAGATTTATTTTGAAAAATAAAGTACCGCAAGGGCGATGTGGGGTGCCTATCACCTTCGCTACTCATAACAGTAAATTCTTGAACCTAACTCTGGTTATGCAAATCAAAGCAGCTTTTCTAAAAATGGTGACTTAGCACACCATAATTCTGTCAAGTGGTGATTCTGAAAAAACGATTAATAATTGATTGTTTCGCGGTGAAGATTCGATCTATCATTAATTGGACTCAATTTTAATCCCAACTGTCAATTTTACTTTTCAAACAAAACAGTCGTATTCAAATCCAAGAAAAAGAGTACGAACTCAACCCCTCGGCGTCCCGTGCACAATCCGGGAAAGGGGGAGAGGGAGTAATTTTTTTCGGGAGTGACAGCTGGCGATTCTGCTGGGGATTGAAGAGAATTTCGACTTCTAGTTTTTTAAAACAAACATTTAATCAAAATTCAATCAATTCTCGGCCTGTTACTAATGTATATTTTGTGCAGTTTGTTTTTTCAAGAACGCTAAAGACCACGGCGCGCTTAAAAAAAAATTTCTTTTCGTAATTTTTTTCTCACCATTTGTTTTGCAGGGTAGCTTAATAAATATTTTACGAAGGGCTCTCTTCAAATTTTTTTAAAAAAAATTGCATTATTTTTTATACATCATTTGCATCATTACCCATTTGGAATGGAGGTTATGACCGCCCAAATGGATGTGTCTCTATCTTCCCTCGGGGTCCGAAGTAAACTGCGTACTTCCTTTATGGTGGGCGCTTCCGAAAAGGACACCCCAACCAAATCACCGACTCGAAGATGGTTTTCCTTACGGGACCGGAGGTCTGAAGATTTATGAGCCTTTAAACCTTTAAGCCTGCACAGCCACATATGCATATAGAAAGCAAAAAAAGAGTCAAAGCCAAAACCCTAATCATATTATTAGAAGACATGTCATGATAAAGGGAGCCCTTCTCTGTTTATATGTTGTTGTTATCCAACCCAAAACATTTTTCAAAAAAAAAATCAAAGTAAAAAATAGACGTCTCTAGGGATAATGGAAGACATACATCATGGACTTACAAAACCTTTTCATTAAAAGATCCACAATCCAAAATATTGTCCCAGACTCATGTCTAATGATAGTTTTTTTTTAATAGTGATCAGAAAATTCCATATGTTGCCATAATTCCTAGAGATCATTTCCCTTTCATAAAAAACTAAGTCAAGTTTTGTTTTGAATGTACATTACGGCTCAGTCGCTCTATCTCCCGAGCAATGGCTGAAGATACCTTGAACCACACCCATGAGAAAACGGAGACGGTCCCAATGGAGGAATATCTAGTTGTCCGTAGAGATGTTGACAACCTCCAGGCCATGGTCAACACCTTGATGAGACAAGTTCAATCAACCGCCCACCCTGCAGGGGCCGGAACATCATCTCCAACAATGCCCGACATTGGGGCAGTGCCATTTCAAGCGACATCAAATCATATCAGCTCTCCACCAACTGGGGCAATCCCAACATTACTAGTGGGAAGTCTACCTTTACAACCCGTCACAACACAGCCAGTCATCTCGTCTCAGTCACCAGCAACCCCTGTAACACCCAGCATGGCTCAAACTCAAGAAGATTTGGAAAGACGTCTGAGGGATGTTCCTTCTTCAAACAACCCCCACCTGATGCATAAAGTCCAACAACTCGAAGAAGCTCTGAAAATCCTACGAGTGTCTAATCCATACACCTCTACAAGTTTCGAAGACATGCGCTTCTTTCTGGGGATGCAGTTGCCCCCAAAATTCAAAATGTCTGACTTTATGAAGTATGACGGAACCGGCAAACCTATGGCCCATCTGCGATTATATACTGGAGCGTTGTGTGGATATCCAAACCCGGAGAAACTTATGATGCAGCTGTTTCAACATAGCCTCAAAGGATCGGCCGCTCAATGGTTTGCTCGGCTTGATCTTAAGCAATTTCAATCCTGGACGGAATTATCCCAGGAATTTGTCTGACAATATCGCCACAACACTGAGATGGTCATAGACCGTCTTTTCCTGATCAGGATGAAGCAAGAGACAACGGAATCCTTCCGATCATATGCGCTCAAATAGAAGAATTATGCCTCTCAAGTGGACCCTCCACTGGCTGAATCTGAGTATGTCCATCTGTTTGTTCAAACTTGTAAGAGAATATACTACGAGAAGTTCTGCACTTCAATCGGGCGGTCATTCAGTGAAATTATCCAGCAGGGGGAAATGATAGAAGACGGGGTTCAAACAGGGAAAATTATTGATCCTTATTCCCACAGTAGCGATTCCAATCCATCCTCTTCTCAGGGCAAGCGATTCCCCCTGAAGAAAACCAAAGAAGCTGAGGTCTCTGTCATCATGCTGACGCCTCACCAGAACAATTCTATTCCTCCACCATCAAGACCCCAACAGAATTTCCAAAACTCTTATGCACCACCACCATATTATCCACCTCCAGCTCCGTATAGCAACCCTTATCCAACGTCATCTTTTCCACAACCTCAAAATACCCAATTCAGGGGTCCACAACAATTCCCCTGCAAGAACCAATGAAACTGAACCTTCACTCCTCTAGCCATTCTAATGGCTAAAGTACTTCAACGACTGTTGGCTTCAGGACACATTAGTTTGATTCCTGAAAGGAAGATATCAAATACTCCTACTCCATACCATTGGGCTGAACGCCACTGGGCATATCATTCAGGGCAGTCAAGGCACGACACCGAGGATTATTAGAACCTAAAGCACTGAGTCCAAGATTTAATTGATGCTTGGAGTATCAATCTCGAGGATGCCAAGGCCGTACCAAATGTTACGAATAATCCCCTTTCAAATCACCAGGGGATTAACATGATAAGCCAGGATGCAGGCACTCTAAACCCACGTCAATTGATCGGTCTGCCCAGGACTTTGATTCTAATAAAGAAAAAGGTCCATGCATGAAGAATCCGTCATTGCCATGATAGGATATCAAGATTCACCTCCAAGAAAGTGGAGAAGTCAGAGTGAATGTTCTCAGAAAGCGAATCTCCCAAAATCGCCCGTCTTTCTACCAGTACAATCAAAGGTCACTCTGCTAAGACCTCCTCCAGTACTGAAGTACAATCCATACAAAGTGCCATTGAATTATTCCAAGCTAAACTAAGAAACTCGATCACGAAAGGTTTACATTTCGATAAAACAGGAAAAATCCAAAATACACGAAGAAATCCTTGAGTCGGAATTACTCAAACTCATCAAAATTGTGAAGAAAGATGAATTTGATGTATGGGAAGAGCAGAAGAATTCAACCCATGGTGATATTCCACCAAAATTCTCTGAGAACGCACGAATAATCGCCAAATGCTTTCACCGAAACGGTTTTGAAAATGGCAAAGGCCTAGGGGCAAACCTTCAGGGGGAAACGGAACCAAGAAGTCTACCGTCCCAACTACACATATTTGTATTAGGCTATCACCCGACTTGGGAGGAACAAAAATAAGCCGCAGTCTTCAAAAGGAATCCAAAGAATAACCGAGGTTGGGGAAGAATTATACCAATCCCCCATATCCGCAAAAGCTTTGTGTCGACAGGGTTCTCAAATGCAACATTAGATCAAGAAGAAGAATTTGCCTTCAAGATACCCATATCCAGCATTACCTCAGAAGAAGAAGATTCAATGACTGGACTCGCACGTCTATTTGAAGAATTGCAAATCGCCGTTGTCAACTCTCCTACAGACAACATGACTTCTGATCAACCATCCAGCTCAATCCGCCCCACTTATCCAGGGGAGAAAATGGCCAATTGGGTCTCACAGTCAATGCTGGGGGCTCACAAGTTTTGGTAACTTGCCGAGCAGTGATCAATAATGTTTTGTTTGTTGTGTGATGTCATTTTCCTCTCTTTTCAAAGTTGAAGTTGTATGTGTGCCGTATTTTCTTGCGTAGTTGCTTATCTGAATCTTGCGTGTGATTGAATAAAGCAATTTCCATATTTCATATTTTTTTATTTCTCTGCAAAAGAATGGTAAAATAGATGAACGATTTCGCTCAAAAAATTTTAGGAACCCAAAAATTCGATTTTTGATTCAAATGACCAAACGGTCTTAGCACAAGAAGAATACGATTTCAACATCGAGCTAGAATATGAACTCATGGGAATTGAAGTTGACATCTGTGCTGAAGACGAAATTCCAGAGGAGATCCAGGAAATGATAGAAAGACATTAGAATCGAAAAACCCCTAATATCGAGGAAATAGAAACCATAAATCTGGGGACTATTGAGATACCTAGGGAAATCAAGATTGGGGCACACCTCAATAAATAACAGAAAATCGAATTAATCGAGGTACTCAGAGTATATCAAGACGTGTTCGCATGGTTCTACGAAGACATGCCAGGGCTAAATCCGTCAATCGTAGAACACAGATTACCCATCAACCCCACAATGAGGCCAGTCAAACAGAAGCTGCGAAAACTCCGACCTGAATGGAGTCTTAAAATCAAAGAAGAAGTAATTAAACAGTTCAATGCGGGTTTTCTTCGGGTAGAAAATTATCCTGAATGGTTGGCCAACATAGTCCCAGTGTCGAAGAAAGACGGGAAGGTCCGAATGTGCATCGACTACCGAGATCTCAACAAGGCAAGCCCAAAAGACAATTTTCCACTACTACATATAGACATTCTCGTCGACAACACAGCTGGTCATGAAATGTTATCATTTATGGATGGATTCTCGGGGTATAATCAAATCCGGGTAGCGCCAGAAGACTAGGAGAAAACTGCATTCATCATGTCCTGGGGAGTATTTTGTTATCAAGTAATGCCGTTTGTAACATCCCCAAAATTTGAGACATATTTTTTTTTAGGAATGTTAAATGTAGGTAACGAGTATCCAAACAAAGGTAAAGAACTATCTATCATATACACATTACCCATTACACTACTTATTACATCACATGCTCTACTTGAAATGAAATACAAATAAATGATGCGAATAGGGTTTTATAACATAACCCTGTACAACCGTGCATCAACTAAAAGAGAAATGGCCAAAAGGGATTTTATATGATAATCCCGTACAATGTGGCCAACAGTAAAGAAAAGAAAGTACTGAAACTGAAAAGTAAAGCAACCTATCATCAACTGTCCAGGTCCAGGTCCAAGTTCTGTGAAGGATCCCGCAACTACTCCAAGTAAAGTGCAAGAGACCCTACAAAAGTAGAGGGTCAGGCACCACCGCCTGGTACAGATAGTCTATCTCCTACCGTCTATAATATTGGGTACAAGTGTATGACAATGCAAGGAATGTAAACTATGCAATGCAATGGATCTCATTATATTAAAAACATTTTCTTTTCTTTCAAAGTACCACATTTGTCTCGTCGTGAAGAAAAGTAGTAAACCACTGTGTCTAACCAAGACTCGAGAAAGAGAAGCAATTGTATCCAACATCTACCAAAAGACTGCCTAGACAAGGCCTAAAGGGAAATTGTGTCAAGTGTCGACCCACACTAAGTAAAAGACTCATTTCCATTGTAAACGTGTTCCAATTTCCTTTTCATTCCAAGTTCTACTTGTATTCCAAGTGTCACGTGTATACCATTTCCGTGCCTTCTAGTAGGAGCAAGGCAAGTATCAACCAATCAACCACAGAGTCTCAGCTAGTTCCGCATCAGGGCTCGTCAACCCCTTATCGTGTAGTTCCTGTTTTCCCCGGCTCACCGGAAAGGTCCAGTCAGACCTCCATTGCGCAATGTCGTGTGCCACTCCAAACAGTGACCCAAGGTAAGCAACCCGATCTAGCCACTCAAACAGTATCCAGTCCTCGTATAGAG
>NMUG010012838.1:0-10261 GCA_002855965.1 Monotropa hypopitys
CTTTCTCTTCCTCTCTATAATAATATTTTTATATATTAATATATATATAATTTTATATACTTTAACTAACACTAACACACACTCTAACTACAACACTATAATAGACATTCACTTTTAAAACTAACACACTCTTAACAAACAAAAAATGGGTCCCACTTTTACACTTTTTGTCATATAACTAACCTATTAACTAAATTTTTTTGCTAACACATTAGAGATGCTCTGGTGTGTTTACGGGTAATCAAGCACAAGCAGTATGACGGTTGGGCTGGTGGTCGTGCTTGTTATGAGTTAGTGGTAACCACGTATAGATTTGTTGTTGTGATTATGGTTAGCCAAAAGTGTTGGTGGCCAATGATTTCTTATGTTTGGCTCCGTCTAATGTGTCAAGGAATTGAGTTGCGACTTGTTTTACATCAATTGTTTGTTATAATTTTAGATTCTGAATTAAGTTGATGCAACGAATTTCACAAAAGAATCATTTTTGTATTATTCCAGACAAGTGGACTCGCGATTGATCGAGAGAAGCTCTTACGCACAAGAACGAGAGATAGATATTCTCAAAGAACTTGAATGATTTTATTCAATAATCAAAATTGTGGTATGGTAAATCAGGGTTTGCCACATGTAAAAGATAAATCTGGATTCCCTGGATACTAGCTGATAATATGACATGTGTCATCCATTTAATCGATACAGAAAGCCTCGTGTCATAGTTTCCCACACGCCGGATCAGGTCATCCATGCACGGCATGACATTTTGGCAGTATGGAAGAGAGGTCATACAGTCAAACACATGCATGTGAATCTCTGATATAGTCAACCACATACAAATCAGATTACCCACACTGTAGAGAATGTCAGCCTTGTGTGGATAAACATCCTAGCTGTCACACATCATTCCACTTACAACATATACTATGTTTAGCAGACACGACAATGTAAATTACAGAAACTTTCAACCAAATACACAAATAGACACAACCACGTACTAAATAACATCCACAGTGATACAAAAATCCACAAATTCCAACAGAAAGTCCATAGACATATACAGACAGGTACTGAAATATACAAATAAAAGTACAACCAGTGAGTACCCAAAAGTGAAACTCTAACTCCTCCAAGATCTTGTCACCAACCGTAGTGAACCACCAGAGATAGTCCAAGAATCTGGATTTCTCAATGCAAAATAAATCATAAAAAAATCCAAGAGTGTGTAAGCTATAGAAAATATTGCATAAACAGAAATATAAAACAGATACAAAACAGATAATCAACTGATACTAAGATAGATAATTTGAAATTCAAGGTCAACTAGAGCAGGAACAGTAATAGAAATAAATAAGGGTACAATAGCAATAAATAATACTAACACCTCATTCACAGATAATTATAGAACCAACAGATTTCCTCCAACATTTTCCACAACACCAAATAGAAACAAATGTCAGAATGATGCTACCACAATGTTTTCCTCACATAGTTAGAACATAAACAAATACAGAAATAGATATAGACACTCGATAAATCCACCCCTATAGCGTGTCCCAAGTTACTACTAGTTTTAATTCATAATTTAATTCTCTTTTTCTAAATGGCAAATCAACGACGTTTATTCATCACACAGGACCGTCGGATTCCACCATTGCAAGCACGTCTACTTGCATAAGGACATATTTGTCATGTCCAGCACACCCTTAAAACGGGGCCTTAATTACACACTTTTAAAATGGGGCCTTAATTACATCATGTTTCTCACATTTGCCTCATGTTTCCCCACCCGCCTCAACTTTCTACAATTTCACATATTTCCCCATATCACGCTTTAATTAAAGCAATGCTTCACATAAGGATGCATCAAACTCACATAAGTGAAACTGTATTTTTTTTAAAAAAGAACATGTCCAGCACACAACCACATAATCGTCCTAGCATGCTTCTAAGTCCAGCGTGATTTAACAAGTTCACGAAGATGTAACAACAAAGTACATAATTAATTAAACACAAAAGAAGTAAATAACTACAACACTAACTGTATACCCTTAAGAGGGTTTCTTTGAGTCGGATTTCGCCGGATAGATGTACTTAGATGATTCTCCTGAAATACGTTCAATTATCAATGACCATATGAATTAACATAAAATAAATGAATTTAAACGCTTATAAACCAAGTACACTTTACTTCCCTTTTTTGCTTTCCAATTGTTTTCAACTCCTAAATTATCCCTAAAACTACCCTTAGAATCCTTACATTGATCTTAAAAGTCCTTAATTAGGTTTCTTCACTTTAGGTTATGTTTCCCCCTCACTGCCCAAATTTTCCTTTAACCGGTAGCCAACCCAGTCTTTACATTTTTTGGTCATTTAAAGTTAAAACTTACTGGCCAAATTTTACACCAACCGGTAGCACCGCCGGTATGCCGGTCGGCATACCGATCTCCCTATCGGTCCTCAACAAAAGCAGAACTGTGAAATTCTGCTCGATCTCCCATGGTTTCTAACTCAATCTCAGGGCAGGTTACTCAATCAAATCGCCTAATTTTTTATAACTAACTACTATAAACCACAACAATCATAACCCCAAAGTCTATTCCTCAAATTATCATGATTAAACTTGAGTTCAACATGAAGATTTCACAAAAATAGATTTTTATTTAAACCCTCGACAAAACCTTAAGAACTCAATGAAAATCATGAGATATATACCTTTAAATCTACTACTAGCTGCATAATTTAATCCCCCAAAAGCCTTGGTTTGAATCCCCTTCAAGAATTATCTCTATCTATCACACAATTTGCTCAAGGAAAAGACTTACGGGACAAGAACACATTGGGATAGATTTTACAACTTTTAAACTAATACAAGTTTTAACTCTTAGAAATATTAATCCATGCATCCCCAAATCTCTTTAGTTGGCTACACTCTTTTAGGGACAAGATCTAGTGTTGCTAACTCACATATCATACTATACTCCCATTTAGACTTTTAATTTAAATTTCTTAAAATTTTATTCCAACTTCAATTATTTTTATTAATAATTTCCTAACTTAAATTATTTTCCGAAAATGGGTATTAAAAACCCTTAAAAGAGTTTGACCCTGAAATTGCAAACTCGAATTTCAACAAAAACATAAGCACTATCTCATTTCTATAATCAAGAGTGATTTTCTCAATATACAATGGTTTCCTCAAATTTTACTTCTTTAACTGAAATAACCAGAATACAAAACTGCAACATATACCTGGTGACGCCTCGGGTGATCGCGGTGGCTGGACCAATGCAAAACTCTTCTTGGCACCTTCTTTCCATATTTGGTCACATATATTCTAATCGATGTCGCAGTTGGAACATCTCTTCCCGGGCATTGTGGCATGGTATGGCCAAACTCTCCCCACCCAAAACATCTCACTCTCATAGATTCCACACTCTCTCTAGGACAATCCCTCACTATGTGGTCTACCGATCTATATCTAAAATAGTGTCTAACAAATGATGATCCTTTGGAACTGCCCTAAGTTTGAGTGATCAGTGGATCCTTCTGATGTAGAAATTTGGTTGAGAGTGTTAGAGAGAGTTTTTGATATTATGGAGGTTACTGACAAACAAAAAGTGAGGTTAGCATCCTTTAGTCTTAAAGGGGAAGCCTTGTCATGGTGGGAGGCCTTTTGTCAAAAAAGGATGGCACCATTACTGGGCGTGGTACCAGAGATGAGAGGAATAGTCACTTAGGATATGTTTGTGCAAGAATTTAATATCCAGTACTGTCCTGAGAGTTATCGATTCGAGCATGAGGCAAAATTTATTTTATTGAAACAAGGTAGTATAACCATAACAGAATATGAGTATAGGTTTGTTGCCCTATCCCGCTGTGCTGTAGATTTGGTGAATATAGATGCTAAGAGGCATAAATGTTTCCGAAGTGGTCTAGTTCCAACCATAGCCACGAGATTGACTGGTTATAAGGAGACTTCTTTTGCTGATTTGGTAGAGACGGTAAGGAAAAGGGGGGAAGGACGTTCAGGATTTGCATGACTATTGAGAGAGAATAAAGAGGAGTAGTTGGACATATCTAATAGAGCTGGAGGTAGTGCAAAGATGAGTGTGGAGATGAGGTCGAGGGTTAGGAGAGGATCATGGAGTTCAAGGCAGAGTGGATCAACGAGGAGCGGTGGTCAGAGTGAGTGTAGTAAAAATAGTTTTGGAAAATCGTCGGATGGTAGATGATGTTTTGTATGTGGGTCTACAAATCATTTGGTTAGAGATTGCCTGGATAAAAATAAGGAAAGAAAAGGACCATGGTGCTACAGATGCAATGAATTTGGCCACATCGCACCCCAATGTTCAAACCTTGGTATGCTGACAACATCATCAATTGGGAATGCGCTTGGAAGAGATAATCAAAAAGTCAATGCAGAAAGACAACCATGGAGATGTTTTCATATTTATGAGTATCCAGAAGCATTGAAAGCACCATCAAGTATACCTTATAGTTTTGTTTTAATTATTTCAGTCAGATATAAACTGTTGGTAAAGGACTCTTTACCAAATGAAGTAACATCGTACGCTGTGAAAGGTGGGGTCAGGGGTCCAGGTGCCAGATGGTCTGCCAAAGGTAAAGGTGTTCTGATTAATGATGGTTGTGGCAATTCTGAAGGGGGTGGGGCATTTGAGAAAGATGGGTGCAACAAATCTGTACCATCTTTGCAGGGAGATGCCAGCTGGGGGAGGGGTTGCACTAATACAGAGGTTGTTGTCTCTTCTGGGGGAGCAGGCCAGGTGGGAGCATCCCATGGGCTAGTGGTGGGCTTTCCAGTATTGGGAGGGCCTGATGGGCTGAGCTCTATAGGAGAAGGGCGGAATGCAGCGCCAGAGTTTGTATTGGGAGAGGCCCAATCGCCTGAGGCAAGATTAGTGCAGACTGAGAGCCAGGGAAGCCCAGACTTGTCATATGTCCCTGAAAATCAACTCGATCAAAATATGGGTGGGTCAATAAGGAGGCCTGCTGGTATTTCGGTAAAGCATGAGAGAAAAAATAGATGCTACAAGGAGGATTAGTCAGGCTATTGGTGCAATCTTACAGAGCATGATGAACTCGCAATCATGCAAGTCATTCTGGAAAAAGAAGAGGAATTCTATGAGGAGTGCGACAGGATTGTTCGGGAATTCAACCATGAAGGGAAGGCATAGGTTAGGGGTGATGCAAATATCTTATGTTAATATTATCTCTAAACGTCAAGGGCCTATGTAGCTCCTCAAAAAGGAAGGGGCTGAAGAAGTTACTAGCAGCAAAGAGGCTAGACGTATTGTTTCTACAAGAAACAAAATTAGCAGAGGTAACTCTTGAAATGGTTGAGTATATTTGGTATGATAGTGAGGTATGTTTTGAATGCTCCTTAGCTATGGGGAGTTCTGGAGGGCTAATGTCTATCTGGAACAAAAATAAGTTGGCCATTACTTTCAAACTAGTCAGCTTATGCAGTATCATTCTTAAAGGCATCTATGATAACATAAATGGCTACTTAGTTAATGTATATGCCCTGAATGAAGCCTCAGGCAGGAAGAGCCTATGGGATGAATTATCCATGCAGAAATCAACATCTAATGACCCCTGGGTGCTTGGGGGGGGATTTTAATGAGGTGTTAAAAATTGATGAAAGAAAAGGATGTGTGAAGTTGACCAAGAGTATGAAAGATTTTATCAACTTTGTTGATAGGAATGGGCTGGAGGATTTTAATCTGCTAGGGCGGAGGTTCACATGCTCCAACAATAGGGAAGTATGCTCACTTAGCAGAATTGATAGATTCCTTGTTTCCTGTGAGTGGTTAGCATCAAGGAGCCTCAAGCAATGGGGTCTTCCTAAATCCCTATCGGACCACTGCCCAATTTTGTTAGAAGATGAGTGTACAAATTGGGGGCCAAAGCCGTTCAGGTTCTTTGACACTTGGTTATAGGATAAAAGGTGCTTGGAAGTGGCAGAAGGGGCATGGAATGCTAAGGAAGGTAGCAGATGGGCAGGTATAAGAATTCATGCAGGTTTCATAGCAATGAAGCAAGCAATAAAATTGTGGGGCAGGAATGAGTTTGGGTCCTCACATACTGAGATTAAGAGACTGAAAACCAAGTTGCATGAGTTAGATTTGGAACAGGAGAATCACGATTTAAGCAAAGAGCAATGGGCTACCTGGAAGGAGATAAAAGACTCTATGTGGCATTGGAGGAAAGTGGAGGAAAGCAATTGGAGGCAAAAAGCAAGGCTGAATTGGCTCAAGCTGGAGGACAAGAACACGAAGTTTTCCCATGCAATGACCAAACCTAAGGAGCATAGGAGCTCAATCTCTGCAATCTGGGCAAATGGAGAGCTGATCAAAGATCCAAAATCGATTAAAGAGCAGGATGGAAATTTCTTTGCTGAGCTATTCAAAGAAGGTTCTAGGGGGAGGCCAAAAATAGGTGGTGTCTTTCCTAGGAAACTATCATCAGAGGAGGCAGACCCATTGCAGGCCATGTTCCAGATGGGGGAGGTAACTGAGGCTATGAAGAGTTGCAATCCCATGAAGGCTCCAGGTCCTGATGGGTTCAACTTCAGGTTCATTCGTAAAGCCTGGGGATTTTTGTCTGGCACATTTCTTCAAATGTTTAATGATTTTCATGCAAATGCTACTCATCACAAGCGAAATTATTCATCAATGGAAAGCAACCAAAATAGAAGGAGTAATTCTCAAGTTGGATATCAAAGGAGCTTATGATAATGTTAACTGGATATTTCTCAGGGATATGATGGAGCATTTAGGTTTTGGACCTAAATGGCGGGAGTGGATCATGGAATGTGTGTCCTCTGCTAGGTGCATGGTACTTACAAATGGGTCCCCATGGCAGGAAATTATCCCGTCCAAAGGGCTTAGGCAGGGGGATCCACTCTCCCCCTTTCTGTTCAACATCGTTGCCGAAGGCCTAAGTATACTATTTGACAGAGCAATTGAGGCGGGGATAATCAAAGGTGTAGCGGTGGGTGATATAGTCATGTCTCATCTCCAATTTGTAGATGATGTGATAATTTTTTGCCAAAACAATATCCAGGAACTGCAAAACATCAATCTAATTCTGAGGTGTTTTAGACTTATCTCAGGGCTAATGATTAATTTCTCGAAATCGAACCTGTGTATGCCGGTTGACAGCAATAGGAGATCGCAAGAATTGGCAGAGGTTTTTGGATGCAAGGTGGGCTTCCTTCCTGCTAAATACCTGGGGCTGCCATTGGGAGCTAATCTGAGGCGAGCATCAGCTTGGAAGCCAATTGTGGAGAAAGTTAAAGGAAAGTTGTGCGGTTGGAAAGCTAAGCTTCTATCAAAGGCGGGGAGGTTGGCTCTTATTAAATCAACAATGGCCAATCTGCCAAACTATTACCTCTCAATTTTCAAGATCCCCAAGGGGGTGGCAAAAGAGCTAGAGAAGTTGCAAAGGTCCTTCTTTTGGGGTGGTGGCAAGAGGGCCAAGCAAATTAATCTGGTTAAATGGAAATCCATCTCTAAGTCGACTACCAAAGGGGGCCTGGGCATTAGGAAGGTGGAGCGGCATAATGAAGCAATGTTGTGCAAATAGTGGTGGAAATTCCACACGTCGCCGGATTCAATGTGGGTAAAAATAATCAAACAACTTTACTCTATATCCAATGCAGTGAATTGGCCTGAACTACCTTTACCAAGATCCTCTTCGTCTGTTTGGGCTGCAATTGCCAATCTTTCCAAGGGTTCAGCCATATCCATCAGCATTGCTAGTAGGTTTAAGTGGATCCCTGGTTCTGGGGCAGAGGTGGATTTTTGGAACCATCCATGGTTGGAGGGCAGCCCGCTAAGAGTGTCGTACCCTAGATTGTTCAATATATGGGTGGATAAATCAGCGTCACTAATGTCAGTCATGAGGAGCATTCAGGAAGGCAGTGCTGGGGGCATGTTCCGGAGGAGACTTTTTGCTTGGGAAGAAGAGGCGTGGTCAGATCTACAAATCAAATTGGAGGTTGTTCGATTACGAGGTGGGAGTAGTGATAGAGTGGAGTGGGTTGCTGGCCAAGAAGATGGTTTTTCGTCGAAAGATTTGTATCAACTAAATGAAGAAATGGTTTACAGAGGGGAACCCATTGACGAAGTCCTATCAAATATTTGGGGGATATGCATTCCGCAGAAAGTTAAAGTCTTCCTTTGGTGTGCTCTAAAGAACGCAATCCCAACAGCAAATATATTGATTGCCAGGAGAATTAAAGTGGCCGGTGCCATCAATCCTAAGTGCTCGTTGTGTGGCGTGGAAGATGAAACAACAGACCATCTGCTTGTCTCTTGCTCTGTAAGCTGGAAGATTTGGGGAAGTGTTTTGTCTTGGTGGGGGATTAGCTGGGTGATGCCTTGTAATCTGGTGGAGGCCTTCATTAGTTGGAGGGGTGTTCAGAGTGCAGGGGTGAGAGGTAAAATCTGGTTGATGTGCTTCCCGACAACAATCTGGGCGATATGGATTTCAAGGAATGATGTCATCTTTAAAGAAATGGAGTTCTGTGAGTTGAGGGTTGGAGATGATCTGAGGCGATATGTGTCTGGGTGGTCCAAAATCTTCGTGGATCTAGGGGTTTTCTCGGCAAATGATGTATTGAGAGACTTGCTCAGTGTGATTAAATCCATAAATGGAGGGGGCTGAAATAGAGACTGTTTTGTTAAGGATGTGTTTTCTGTGGTTTGATCAATGCTTCATTGATTGTGCCTTGTAGTTCTAATCATGCATGTAGGTCTAGAGTATAACAATGTTGTGAGTGTGATGGAGTGGTGGTGTTGTCTGTGGAGTGTGCTTGGCTGGTGGATTTGTATTATTAAATCATCAATGAATTATTTCTTTCAAAAAAAAAACATATGGTTCAAAATAAAAATGAATGATAACATTGGTTTAAGTGTTGGATTTAGAGTTTCCAATTTCGGGGACGAAATCCTTTAAGGGGGAGAGAGTTGTAAGATTCATTCCTTAAAATAAAATAATAGAGTTAGACGGGAAACAAACTTTGAGTTATAAGTCAAATTTTGAGGATTTAATTGAAAGAAATTCAAGTTGAGAGTTAATTTTAAAACTTTACTAAAGTTGAGGACTTAATTATTAAAGTTAGAAGTTTAAAGGGAGAATGTGTAGTTAAATAATAATTTATACATTTTTTGTCGTGGATGTGAATAAGAGAGGTTTGACGTGTGTGATTGTGCTATCTTATATGTAAAGTGTGTCAATATGCATGTGATTAGGTGTTCCTTTTTTGTGATTGTGTGTCAATACAGAGTACATGTATTGAATTGATAAGATATTGCATATGCGTGTGTGTGGTGGTAAAACAAATAGATATAACCGATTAAAAATATATGGAAGATGATTGAACAATACTTTCATTTCAGAACAAATCGTGAGAGAGAGAGAGAGATTTGAGGAAGAAGAACAGTGGTGAGCCTACCAACCCAACTACTGGAAATCCAAAAACTCAATTTTTGGAAGAACGTCAAGTAAAAATCAGAGGTTCCATTTTGAGTAGAAATCAAGAATTCAAAGGTATATTAAGTTTCAAATTTATGTTTTCAATCCTTTATGTAAGCGAGAACATCTATAATCTATTGTATGTTGTATAATTGGAAGAAAAGGAAGAAGAAATGAGAGAAAATCAATTTGAAATCATGAAATCTAAGTCAAAGAATTAAGTTTGAAACATTGGTTACCGGTAATGTGACTAGATTGGTTACCGGTAACGTGTTCAAATCGGTTATCAGTAACCTATCCTTTTATTTCTATTCAAAGAGGGTTCTGGTTACCGGTAACGTGATTAGGCTGGTTATCGGTAACGTGATCATCTGGGTTACCGATAACCTGCTAAATGTTTTAAATGAAAATGCTCTGCATATCGGTAATCATGCTTAGCTGGTTACCCGAAACCAGATGCTCGGATGGGTTCTTTTGGAAAAATTATTATAGTGTTCGATTTGAGAGTTTTTGATGGAATTTTGTGTAACTTGTTAAGGAAAAATTATATGCGATATTAAAAGGATTACAACAAATCAAAATGTGTTAAAATCTTATTGTTAAACATTGGAACCAACCGGTAGAAAAATAGTTTATACTATAAAACTAAATAACTTAATATTATTCAATGAAATTCCTAAGTCTTATTTTGACTTGTTTTGAGCCATATCATATCCATCTTGTTTGTATGATTTTAGGGGAAGGATCCAAATATTCATATCCA
>NMUG010012839.1:0-10261 GCA_002855965.1 Monotropa hypopitys
GGGAAAGAGATGGGGAGAGAGGAGCTGTCAAGGTAAGGGAGAGAGGTGCACCAAGAGAGGGGAGCAGCAGATGAGAAGAAGAGAGGATGTGCCGAGAGAGAAGAGAGAGATAGGTTGTCAGAGAAGGAAGAGGGAGACATAGAACTATTGGATGGAAGAACGTGAGAGAGAGAGAGAGAGAATCACCGAAAGAGGGAAGAGAAGAGCCGAGACAACTTTGAGGAAACACAATCGCGAGAATAGTTAGCAAATGAAAGGTACAATTTCGCAGCAATTATTTTTGTATTTTTTATTATATATATAGTTTAGTTTAGAATTAAATTTGTAAATAAAATAACAAAGATTATCTCGAAGAATCAATCGGGGAAAACTGAGTTTGAGACTCTGGTTATCGGTAACTCGACATAAATTAATAGTAACATTACTTATAAATTTTATAGAATAATGACATTGGTTATCGGTGGTTCGGGTGAAAAATTCAAAAAGAATAAAAAGATCTAAAAATTAGAAAAATAATTATGACAATAAAAACAAATTAGTATGAAATTAGTTAAGGGAAATATATATATATTAAGGAAAATGATATTATATTGAAATTTAAGATAATTAGGAAATTATAAAAAAATTATAGGAATTTAAGAAAAATATAATTTTAAGCGTATCATATATATTTGGAACTTTGATAGAACATTATATAGTTTAGTATGGAACTTGAGAGTTTTGCATCTGCGTCCACTCGACAAAAGGATCAGTAATTTTAGATCGCTTGCATTTTTAACTAAAGTAAGTACATGAAATTTTATAAATTAGAATAAATTTATTTACTTATATTTTATTATAAAATTCCTTTTAAAAAATATTTTGATAGAAAAGAGGTTTTAAAAAGAAACAATTGTTATG
The DNA here is from genome assembly GCA_002855965.1 of Monotropa hypopitys. Lineage (NCBI taxonomy): Eukaryota > Viridiplantae > Streptophyta > Magnoliopsida > Ericales > Ericaceae > Monotropa > Monotropa hypopitys. The sequence goes on from NMUG010012839.1 coordinate 901, forward strand.
ATTTAAGCATGTTTTAAAAAATAAGAGAAATGTGAATTTTAGAATTGAAATCTATAATTTTTGATGAAAAATTAGAGGTGAGTATTTTTAATAAAAGATAAATGGAGATGTATGGTTTAGGAACTAAATATAATTTTTCTAAAAATAATTAACAATAGGTAAAAGAAATTTTTTAATGTACCCAAACGGACAAAATATTTGTCTAGCCACGGACCCATTGGGGCTCTTGGTCTTATCCACAATTGAGAGGACACGGTAGTCATTTCATCACTGTCCACGCCCTTTCTACATCCCGTAACAATCCAACGGCTAACGCCATTAATACACGCAACCATTCGCCGTTAATCTCAACTAATTTTAATTAACAAAAATTTTAAATTTATAAAAATTCATAATATATTATAAATAATGAAAGTTTACTTTTTCGACGAATTGGGGTACTCTCCAGTACGGGGGGTAGGTAACCAAGGGAGGGAAAGCGATTAGGCAGGCATTCTATGCCTCCCCTGTAGTATATATACGGGTAGGCAATTCCACCATCCATTCCACTCCTCGTTTTCCATCCTCCTCCGTGAACTGCCTTTTCGTTAACTCCTCCCTCTCTTTAGATCGAATCCGTATTGTATGGCCTCCAATTCGCAGTGTAGGGGACTCGTCGGCATCGGTAAGCGATTCATCAACCAGATTCGAGCGGGAAGCAGCGCTCGCGATCCAGTTCATTCTCCTTACCTTGCCCTAAGGTATGTATTTTATTTCGCGTTTCTGTCTGGCTGTAGGTGCGTTTATACTTGTATTTGTACAGATGCGATATAGGCTATTTTTTATTGAGAACTTGTGATCGATTATTATAGGGATAGTACTTGGAGACGGTTCAGATGTGATTTTGTTCAGGTTTATTTTCGATTTGAGTTTTACTGCCTGTAATAATGTGATCGGTGGTTGTTTTGAGATTTCTTGTAGCTTTAATTTTGTGCAGTTTGGAGATTATATCTGAGTTTATCGCTTTGTTGACGTAATTGCATCGGATCTGTGTAGATCGTTGCCAAAGCTTCGTTTATACATTTGTGAATGGTGTTTGTGTTGCTGATTTATTCGCTAATTAGTTGCTTTTAATGGCAAAACATGACGTTGCACGATCTATGAGGGTTTATTAGCTAAAAGGGGGAGAGAAATTTCAATATGTTTGTGCCGACTTAAATATGTTCATGTTTATTGGTATATCCGTGCCAAAGAGTTCCTTCCCCATTCGGTGGGCGCGACTCGAGAGGAGTGGATTAAGGACGAGTTTGTTGCCCTAAGGGATTTTTGGTAGTTGGGGGATATTTTTATTATTAATGAACTTATAATCCTTTAGTTTTACAGTTTGGGTTTAAAATTTCGAACTATCATCTATACTTTCTTTTAATCTTTATTCATGTGAACTTATGATAATGTTCTTTCATATATGAAATAATGAATAAATAAATATTAATTTTATTAATTTACAAGAATAAAGAATAAATTAAGTGTGAAAATAACTTTTAAATTGTCTTTGTTTCTCATCTGATTGTCCCTCCTGACTTGTTGGACTTTCAAGCACCTGATAAGTATCGGTCATAGTCATTAAGGGCTATTTCTGGCCCACCTCCAAATGGAATAAAAGCGCGACAACGTGTGGGGTTGCAGTTATTTTCCTTTCCGAAGCATCAAAATTGTCCATTGATTAGCTCGATTGATTTACTTTGGGAATCTATGACATAGTGACGTGAAATGTTTCTGTTTGGAGAGTTTATTGTTTGGAGAGTTTATTGAAAGAAAGCCTCCTTCCTTTCAGAGCTGTTTGATCACACCCATCTTAGTTGGACTTTGGATTGTTCTTGTTATGGAACTGTTAGGCTCAGGATAAAGAATTCTTAAATTATATTGGGAAACTATCGCCTGACGATTGAAAATACATATACATGGCTGATATTTAATTGGAACAAAAATATTACCGACACACACATGTACAGATCCGAATACATCTGTGTGAGCTAGGTCAAAGTGAAAAACTTTTGATGTTTTCAATTTCCTTTTGATTTTAGAAAAAAGAGGGGGGTCCTCCAAAGCGGTTTGTGCATCTGCCTGCGGCATTGTTTCTTTATTACTGGGTAATGTGATGTTCACGTGACCATTACAGAACAAGATATGGGCAGGACACATGGTGGGTCACCATTTTAAGCCTTCGAAAGAAGTGCAAGGGTATCACGTACGGCAATATTATACTTGAATTTTAATTTACATATATAGCCTTATGTTTTCCTGGAATATCCAAACTTGCCGGTCCACATGAAATTCGAGCTCTTTTCAACATATTCCATTTGATCTATAAGATAATAAGATGATGGTGATCATCATCGTAACTATCAATTACTACTAACCAGTAGTTAATGTGTATGTACAGGAGGTCCGTGCACGTATCGGTGTACGACAAGAACTTGGACGAACAGGTCCGTCCAACAGTAGTCCCAGACGATGTGATTCATCCGGGATCCGATAAGTACTGGGCTCCACACCCACAGACCGGAGTATTTGGCCCAGCAGCTGAACAAAATAGCCAAGTTCCAGGTGGGGAACACAGCTTCCATTCGTTGTCTTCTGTGAATGGTGGTGGTGAGGACTCGGTGTTGGAGCAGAAGGCCTTCTTCCGACCACTTGAGGATTTGGACAAGCCCGTTGAAGTTTGAGGCAAAGAGAAGGCATAGATCGTCCTCTGGTGTGAATATAGTATAATAAGAATAAAGGACGATCAAGCAAGTACAAGAAGAAACCACACACTGGTTTTATGTTCATAGATTAGCTAGTAAGTTTGGGACTGGTGAAGTGTGATGTATGCGAGTATTATGTTAGTATATCATGTAATGTACGTTTGGAGGTGTGGTGTGATATCTACTGTGTGTTGGCACTGTTACATGTGCTGTTATACTCCAGCATTTTCCTTCATAACTTGTTGTGTCTTCTTATGCATGGCTTTCTTTGCCAAGACAATGGTTTTGAGTAGCGTTGGAAATGGAATATGGAGGATGAGAGGATCATTTACCCATTTTCGTTGTGAGTAATGCCCAGAAGATGGGAACGGCAATGATAACGTGAGTAGTGCAGCTTGGCCCTTACATGGCTGTGTTTGGTATGATAACGAGAGAAATCGACTTTCTGCTAAACAAGATGAGATGAACAACTAAAGCGTCTGGTACCAATTACGTATCTTGTAAATAAGTTGCTTCTGGTTCTTCAATCACTTGAAAACCAGAGTTTTTACTTGACAAATGATCACCGTGGCTTACATACTGTTGTGCCAAAGCGCCAAAAATAAACACAAATGTAATTTATTGTAATATTAAATCAAACGATTCACTGAAAATAAAAAAGAGAAAGAAACACAAGAATTCAAGATTTAATGTGGTTTAGTATACACTGTGTATATCTATTAGTGTTTGCCCGTGCTGTTGGCACTTGAGACCCGTGTGGGTCCCGTGCAAAGTATGACTGAGACATAGAATGCTGACTGCAAAGTATGACTGGGACATAGAACGCTGACTGGGACAACAACGGTGACCCGTGCCGTTGACACGTTTTTTAGGCCCATGTGGGTCCCATACATGGGATCACACACGGGCCCGTGTATTCAGAAGAGAATTGTAAGAGTTGTGTGACGTGTCAAAAAAGTGTGAGTGGTGACTCGTGCCGTTGTCACGTTTTTCTGAGGCCCGTGTGGGCCCTACACGTGGGCCCCCCACACGGGCACGTGTATTCAGAAGAGAATTGTAAGAGTTGTGTGATGTGTTAAAAAAGTGTGACTAAGACGCTGACTGGAACATAAAAATGTGACTGGGAGAATGAGGGTGAGTATATAGATTAATGACTGTGATAAAATTGTATGACTGAGATAAAATTGTATGACTGAGACAAATTGAGAATATGACTGGGACAAAAAGGTAAAATGTATAATAGATGTTCATGGGCGGTTAAATGATTCAGGATTTTATTATCAAAAAAATTGATATCTCGAAAGACTGCAGATGTGATTGATGAGATCCTCACAATACTCGCTCTCACATATTTTAAAATATCAATGATATATTCCAAAAGTCATAAAATTATTCTTACTCTTCAAAAAATGAACAAAAATATATAAATCTTTCACAAAGTTTCCTAAGCAAACTTAGAAATTGTCAAAACTGCCCAGAAGTCGCTCGAGCAAGTCCGGATTTGCTCAAGCGAAACTCCACTCGCTCGAACGAGATGTTGCAACTCGACTCTAGTGATTTTGCCCATCTTATGATGGAGTTTGCTCGAGCATAATGGCATCTTGCTAGAGTGAACCAAATCACTTGAGCGGCACTGAGTCACCTGATTCCAGAGGTGCTACCAAATTTGAACCGAATATCAATAAATCTCCACCTCGGTGAAAAAATGGGTTGAAAACCAGAAATTTGGAATCTGTCTAACCGTACTTTGGATGCCAACAGAGCATCTGAAGATGCATGCACTCAGTAGTGCGCAAACGTGTTGCATATGAATTAATTTTAGACAATGTTGAAACTTGACTCCAGTAATAACTTTCGTCATCATACCAGTTGAGTTATCTGCAGTACCAACTTTTTCTAACAGAATGTTCCCATCATCAATAATGTCTCGAATAAAATAAAAGTGAACATCAATATATTTGGTCCGAGCATGATGCACCTAATTTTTTGCAAAATGAATTGCACTCTGACTGTCACAATGAACGATGACTTGATCCTGTAGAATATTCAAATCAATCATCAACTCATGCAACCAGATTGCCTCCTTTATGACCTTAGTTGCCGCCATATATTCAGTTTCAATAATGGAAAGTGCAATCGTTGATTGTAAAGTACATCACCAACTCACAGGTCCACCGATCATAGTAAACAAATATCCTATTTTGAGCGACATTTATCCAGATCACCCGCGTAATCTGAATCCACATAACCTTTCAACAAGTTATTCCCGGATGTGCACCTCTCAAACTTCAAACCCAATATCATGGTCCCTAGAACATACCACAAAATCTAGATAGTTGTTTGCCAATGTACCATTCCCAGATCATGCATATACTGTCTAACCACACTGATGGCCTGAGCCAAGTCAGGCCTCATGCAAACCATGGCATACATCAAATTTCCAATTAAGTTTGCATAAGGAATGGCTGTCATGTATCTTCGCTCCTCGTCTGTGGTAGGAGATAGAAAAGCACTAAGTTTAACTCAAAATATGTTGTTTGTTTATTATCGTATCGGTTTTGGTTGTGTGTATTTCGCGTCTCTGTTCTAGTGCGAGCATTTTTATTATCGTGTTGAAATGGGGCGTGACAATTTGATATTGGAGTATATGTTTAATGATCTTCGACGTATGTAGTGGAGATTGGAGTATAGAAGAGAAGATTGTATGTATTCATTAACTACCCTTAGGTCTGATTGGAAGAACGCTTGATCACAGTATCTTCTAATTGGAAGTTTGGACAAGTTATTCAGAATTGCACAATTTTCTTTAGGAGTGTTGTGATTGGAGTTGTTTAAGGAATAGCTAGTAGTGGACCTTGGGGTGTTATAAAGTCAAGAAATGAGTCTTGATTGTTGCTAACATATATTATTAATAATTGTTTATGGTGTTGTATTTTATAATGTGATATCAGGATTGTAACATGGATCCACCTGAGGATGCTGCATCCAGTGGACCAGGAGTGGGTGAAGTGAATCAACCACGGTTCATAAATCTCCCTACGGTAAGAGATATGGATAGAATTATTGAAACTATGGCAAGGTATATGGAACATCAAGATGCAGTTGGAGGAGTTGGGGGAGCGGGAGAAGCAGATATTGGTTTGATCGGAAAATTTAGAAAGTTACATTCTATAGAGTTTGAGGGTACAATAGACCCTACTTTTGCCGAGTCTTGGTTGAGAGGATTGGAGAGAGTGTTTAATGTGATGGAAGTTACGGATGAGCAAAAAGTAAATTTGGCATCTTTTAGTTTAAGAGGTGATGCGTTAAGTTGGTGGGAGACATTTAGTCGCCAGAGAATGGCACCTTTACCAGTAGTAGTACCAGTAGTGCGGGGGTAGTTACTTGGGATATTTTTCTTCAAGGGTTTAATGACCAATATTGTCCCGAGAGTTACCGTTTCAAGCAAGAAACAACTTTTATAACCTTGAAGCAAGGTAGTATGTCCGTAGCAGAGTATGAGGAGAGATTTGATGCCTTATCACGATATGTTGTAGACATGGTAGATACCGATGCAAAGAGATGTCGACATTTCCGTAGTGGTTTAGTTCTAGGTATAGCCACAAGGTTGACCGCATACCATGAGAATAATTATGCAGATTTGGTTGATATAGCGAGGAGAGTGGGTAAGGATGTGTAGGATTTACATGATTATAGAGAGGGTATAAATAGAACTAGACTTGATGTATCGAAAAAGTGAGGAAGTAGTGAGTTTAAAAATTGGAGACACGGTCTCAAGGTAGGAAAGGGCAAGAGAGTTCAAAGACACAAAGTGGTTCAGTGAGGGAAAGTGAACAAAGTGGATTTAGGCAAGTGACTTTTGGTGGACCTATGAATGTTAGACATTGTTATAAGTGTGGAGTGATGGACCATTTAATCTGAGATTGTCCAAGTAGGCCTATAGAGGAAAAATGGATAAAATATTTTGGTTGCAGAGAATTTGGTCACATAGTGCCACAATGTCCAAGGTTAGGGACACCAGGAGCATCGTCGGTTAGAAGTGTACCGGGAAAGGATATTCGAATATCGGAAGAAGCTAGAGTGCCGAGAAAGGGTGTTCTCTTTGATTCAACATCTAGCTTCACCCGATACAGTGCCAAGTATATTTACAGCTTAGTAGATGTAAATTGCTTCCATTTATGTCAATTTACATATAACTATTGTTCAAAATTGTATAAAGTTCATATTAACATGAAAAGATAAGAAGTGAAGTGGGAAAGTATGAGAAGAGTAATTTTGAGGAGGAAATAAAGATGAGTATGTAGTTGATTTTTAGAGTAAGTTGGCGATTGTTTAATTATTGGATTGGAAGTTTCGATTTCGAGGACGAAATCTTCAAGTGGGGAGAGTTGTAATATACTAGTTCCTAAAATAATAAAATTGAGGGAATTAAAATAAATATTTTGGTGAACTAAAATAATGTTTTAGAATTTGTTAAGAAGATTGGTGTGTAAAAGTGTATGGTGTAAGGTGGAATGTGTTGGCCCAGATAATGGGGGTAGGCAACAATCCAAATATTCATAAAATATGCAATCAAGAGAGGGGGTCAAATTTATGCCCAAATAAAAATTTGTCCAAGATAAAAAACTTGGGTTGAATGGAAGATCAAAATATATTTGAATCTAAGTCAAGGAACCAATGTCAAAACCATTCCGTTACACCTAAGTTATTGCAATACGGCAACAATTGAGGTTTCCAGCATTATTTTGGTTCCAAGAGTGTTGATCCAAAATATACTTTTGATATGATGAAAGTGCAAGCACAAGCTTAAGGCAAATCAAGCAACCACAAGACAACCAAAAACAATTCACAAAGAAATAAATGCAATGCAAAAGTAAGGAGTAGATCACCAAGAAATATAGTGGTTCCCTTAGGCTTGTCCACGGCCTAAGGTACGTCCACTTTCCTTAAAAGTATAAGGGTTCCATTAAGTAAGAATTACCTTAACGGTGCTAATCAAATCTTACAAAGTACCTTGAGCTATTTAACTGGGCAAGATCCAAGTCTTGTGAATCTTTCGGGTGTCCATGAACCGATGTCTTGAGTTACTTCCGGGTGCACTCCAACCTTTGATAGTCTTCCGGATGCTATCGACATTGAGCACTTTCGGGTGCCTCGAACCTTGTTCCAATTCTTCAACCAAGAACTTGACTTCCGATACAAGTGGATATGAAAATAGAGATGAGTAATACAATCCCTCCCTCTTACAATTGAAGATAAAACTATCTCTAAGATATTATAAGTGTTGCACAATTTTCTCTCAAGTGGATAACAAGAAAATACAAGGAGAGAGATATAGAGAGATTCTAGAGAGATTTGAGAAAATTATCAATATAAAAGATGTAGGAGCATTCTCTTAGGGTATAAAGGACCCCATATGTTTATATAGCCACAAATAAGAAATTAGTCGTTTATACCTGTTGGGTGGCATTGTGGTAATTTGTAGCAACTTAAAAAAGTTGTTTTCTGTAATTTTTACATAGACTGGTAGGCAACCTGTAGGGGACTAGTATGCCGGCCGGTATACCGGTCGGTGTGTCGGTTAGGCTTAGTTTTGGTCCAAATTGAAAGTAAAAACCTATTGGCCGAAAAATGCCAAATCCGATACCGGACCGATATACCAGGTGGTATGCCAGTCGGTGTGCCGGTGACTGAGTCGGTGGACAATTTTGCAGGCCAAATTCTACTACCAAGAAAATGCATGAACCAGTGGTGAACCGGTTGTTAAAGGAACAAACTAAAGCTAAGTTCAAACATAATGTTCCGGAAGATAGCACTTCATATTCCAGAAGATGGTAGTTCATATTGCAGACTTCTAGTCTTGGTCATTTGATGTTCCGGAAGATAGCTCTCTTTCTTCCAGTAATAGTTTGTTAATCATATTGTTCATCTTGGTCTTATGAGCGATCTTCTGGTAGATCACTCTTTATGTTCTAGAAGATCAATATTGTGTTTGGGCCTATCCAGCCCACTGGGTATATCGGTGGAGTTCTGACCCTCTCCCTATATAATCATGTAACAGTTCTATTTTTGAATTAATAAAAAAATCTCTCTATTGATTCTTATTCTATTTTTCTATTTTCATTATTGTTTTCATGGTATCAGAGCCAATGACTAATCATCATTAAGCATCACTCTCAAGATCAAGAAAATCAAGAAAATCAAGAACTCTATCGTTCTTCATCTCTTGTTCATATATGGCTATAGAAGATATGTCATCCTCATTAAATTTTTTGATAAGCAACTTTTAGATTTTCATCACTGTAAAGCTGGATTCTACCAATTATTGCATGGAAGACTCAAGTTGAAACTTCTTTGTATGCAAACTCATTGTCAGAATTGATAGACAAGACCTATGTGAGACCTGATGTTGTTATCCAAGATGTCTCAGGTGACAAAACCATTAATCCTGACCATCAGAAATGGGAAATGGCAGACAAACTACTCTTGTCATGTTTGATTGCTACTTTAAGTCCCTCTGTTCTATCTCATGTGATCGGATCACATCATGTCATTGAAATATGGAACAAGTTAGAAGAAAAATTCAGTAACTTGTCAAGAACTCACGTTATGGATCTAAAGAGAAGACTGTACAA